>CAUYRB010051863.1:0-30730 GCA_963574695.1 Propithecus perrieri | reverse complement strand
TTTTTTTTTTTTTTTTGCCATCATTTGTTAGAAATCTGTCCATATGCCCTAAAATGTTTAGAACTTCTGTTTGTTAGTGCTTTATTTTTTGAACCAGGGAACTTTTGGAAAGTCTCCTCCTCCCTTTAATTTCCGAGTAATAAAGCTTAATGTAAAAAATGAAATGATACAGAATTATATAGAGTACAAAGTGAACCTTCTTTCTTAGTGTAGGTGTGCTTGGCCACCCACCCCAACTTAAATCTCATTTACCAAAATTCTCTTCAGCTTGCTTTCTTGGCATTTATAAAGAATATATTTTTTTAAATTATAAAAATTGGGATTTCATTGTATACTTACGATTTTTTTTTTAATTCAGTTAATTAGGACATCGGACATTTTCATTATCTGCTCGTATAGATTTACCTCATTCTTTCTAATTACTTCATAAAATTCCTTTGGCTGTATCATGAAAGGTATTAAAATTATTAGCAGCCAGGTACAGTGGTTCATGCCTGTAATCCCAGCACTTTGGGAAGCCAAGGTGGGAGGATTGCTTGAGGCCAGCAGTTCAAGACCATCCTGGCAACATGGCAAGACCCCATCTCTACAAAATGTGTATAAAAAAGAAATTAGCTTGTGGCGGTCCGCACCTGTAGTCCCCACTGCCTGGGAGGCTGAGGCGGGAGGATCACGTGAGCAACAGATGTTTGAGGTTTCAGTGAGCTATTATCAGGCGACCACATTCCAGTCTGAGTGACAGAGTGAGACCATGTCTCTTTTTAAAAATAAATAAATAGATAAAATTATTAGGAGGTTTTTTTGCTATTACCAAAAACAAAAATCAAAAAACCCACAATTACCAAGTTAATATTCTTACATAAATCTGGTAGTATAGATCCTAAGAGGTTCAATTGCTGAATCGAAAAGGTGTGCATATTTAAAATTTTGATAGTACCAAAATGTACCATTTTGTCCTCCAAAAATGCCCTTCAAATTATTGCTTCATAATTTCGCTAACACACTGAAGGCATGTTTCCTTTTAGATTGATTGACTGGATTATTACCAATCCGTAGTTTGTAAACTTGGTAAATGGAAGTTGATGTTTCCAGAATTTTCATTTCCTTTATCGGTAGTGGTATGGAACATCTTTTACTTGTTCTGTGAATTGTCTTTTATGTTTTGTCCATGTAGTTTTTGATATAGGAAATCTTTGTATTTTATGGATAAGTTTTTATCTGTCATATAGTGCGTTTTTTTCTAAGGCATTTAAAAAATGCATTCAATGTCTTTTGCCATTAAGAAGTTACATTTTTATATTCAGATCTAACACTTTTGGTGTGGCCTCCAAGGTTTTCTTTTTAGTATTTCTATAGGTGTGGGATTTTATTATTTATTTATTTATTTATTTTTAAGACGGTTTTGCTGTGTTGCCGCCTGGGCTAGGGTGCAATGGCATCACCATAGCTCATAGCAACCTCAGACTCCTGGGTTAAAGCGGTCCGCCTGTGTCAGCCTCCTGAGTAGCTAGGACTGCAGGGACATGCCAACACGACTGGCTAATTTTTATGTTTTTTTCCGTTGAGGTGGGGTCTCGCTGTGTTGCTCTGGTTGGTCTCAAACTCCTGGCCTCAATTGATCCTGCCACCTCGGCCTCCCAAAGTGCTAAGGTTACAGGCATGAACCACTGTGCCTGACCAGTATTCAGGTTTTTAATCCAACTTGATACTTTTTCTAGGATCATTTATTGCATAGTATGTTATTTTTTAGTGTATCAGTTTTTATTTGTCATTGGCTATTTTCTTTGTGCAGTAATAACAGCTGACACTTGCATAGAACTAATTTATATAATTAATGTGCTTTTTTGTGTTTTAAGTTTATTTCTTTTTAAATAGTTTCTTTTATTTGTCTATAATACGTTCAGATTAGGCATTTCAGACATCCGTCCTGAAGTTTTATTTCTCTGTTTTCCGTTTATGTGTGTGTGTGTGTATGTATATATATAATCATTGCTTTGATTTTTTACTTTTGTTTTTTGTGTGTTTGCATTCTTTTTGTAGTTTTTACATCTTCATTTATGCTTCTAGTTATTTTTCTTACACTAAGGGGAAAACTTATGTTTCTTCATTGTTAAGATCTGTTCTTTGTCTTTTTTCTTTAATTCTATCTCTTGCGTACTGCTGTTTTTACTTTTTTCTTTATCATATCTTTTTTCTCTTTGCCTTTTTTCGGTCTCATTTCATTTATCCAGGTTCCCACCAAAAGTACTAGACTCATGTAGATAACACAACTTTATATCTGATAGTTATAAAATGTTATTTTTTTCTTGTTTTTTTTTGTTTGTTTTTGAGACAGAGTCTCACTGTGTTACCCGGGCTAGAGTGCCATGGCGTCTTCCTAGCTCACAGCAACCTCAAACTCCTGGGCTCAAGCAATCCTTCTGCCTCAACCTCCTGAGTAGCTGGGACTACAGGCATGTGCCACCATGCCCGGCTAATTTTTTCTATATAGTTTTGGTTGTCCGATTAATTTCTTTCTATTTTTAGTAGAGACGGGGTCTCGCTCTTGGCTCAGGCTGATCTCGAACTCCTGAGCTCAACCAATCCTCCCGCCTTGGCGTCCCAGAGTGCTAGGATCACAGGCGTGAGCCACCGCGCCCGGCCTGTTTTTTCTTAATAAACACCTTTTTCTTGGTCTCTCTCTCTCTCTT
Source organism: Propithecus perrieri (assembly GCA_963574695.1). NCBI lineage: Eukaryota > Metazoa > Chordata > Mammalia > Primates > Indriidae > Propithecus > Propithecus perrieri. Next base: position 28,040 of record CAUYRB010051863.1, on the reverse strand, counting down.
TTTTTTTTTTTTAAGACAGGATCTCACTCTGTCACCCCAGTGCAGTGGTGCAGTCATAGCTCACTGGATCCTTGAACTCCTGTGCTCAAGTGATCCTCCTGCTGCAGCCTCCCGAGTAGCTAGGAGTACAGGCACACACCATGATGTCCAGCTAATTTTTCTTTTTTTTGGTAGAGATGGGGTCTTGTTATGTTGCCAGGCTGGTTTCGAACTTCTGACCTGAAGGGTTCCTCCTTCCTTGGCCTCCCAAAGTGCTGGAATTCAGGCATAAGCTACCATGTCCGGCCCACACCTCTCTTAAAATTTTCTGGAATTTTGCAAAATAGCTGATGTTCTTCAGTCATACTTCTACATAGTAGGACTTGATCATTTACCGGTTTATTATAAAGGGTACAACTCAGTAACAACCACATGGCAGTGGTGTGTAAGGCAAGATGGCAGGGGAGTGGAAAGCAGAGCTGCCATGCCCTCTGTAGTAGGCCACAGTCACAGCACATCGATGTGTTCACCAGCCTGGAAGTTCCATTAACATGCTTTTTAAACAGGTATTTCAGCTTAACATGACAGTCTCTGTCTTCTAAATTCTGTGAATACTTTATTAACTTGTTGAAGGTCTTACACCCTGGAGATTGGGAAGCTGATAACTAGTTTCAGTTTTTGTCTAAATGTTATTGACAGGGTTTGGTCAGTTTTGTCCCAGACTCACAACTCTGGTTCTTCTGTAGTTCTAAGAGTCCTTTTTACTTGAAGAAGCAAAAGGCGACCTTGATTTGGCCATTAGTAATAAATCTAGAACAAACTAATCCAAGAGAGAGCTTTTTCATTGAGCTCTTTCAGGTATTATTTTAGAGGTAGATCATGTGAAATCTCCATTATTCTAGGTTAGGAATGGTTGAGTATTGACAGTTTCGTAGGATTTAGCCTAAAATTGTATTACTTTATTTTTTTTTTTTTAATTAATTTTTTTTTTTTTGGAGACAAAGTCTCACTATGTTGCCCAGGCTAGAGTGCCATGGCGTCAGCCTGGCTCACAGCAGCCTCAAACTCCTGGGCTTAAACAATCCTTCTGCCTCAGCTTCCCAAGTAGCTGGGACTACAGGCATGTGCCACCATGCCTGGCTAATTTTTTTCTATATATTTTTAGTTGTCCAGCCAATTTCTTTCTATTTTTAGTAGAGATGGGATCTCGCTCTTGCTCAGGCTGGTTTTGAACTCCTGACCTTGAATGATCCTCCTGCCTGGGCCTCCCAGAGTGCTAGGATTACAGGCATGAGCCACCGTGCCCGGCCTAGTGGATTACTTTAAAAATATGTTGGCTGCTTGAATACTAGGTTTGCCTTTCCAGATAGCTGGTAAGACTTACATGAAGTTAGAGCATGTAAGTTACTGTCATGGTCCAGTAGTGGCCTCAAGAAGACACTGTATGATTTATATTAGTTAATTTTGAAAAGATCTAAAAGGGAAAATGTTCATTTTCAAACCTAGTGGCTTTTAGTTTAACTTTTTAAAAAATGGTGGCATATGTTTTGAAATCTTTATAACATTTGATACTAAATTTTTCTAAGCATTTGCTTAATGGTTGATTTTGCTGACTAAAGATTGCTAGGAAAATAGGCTCAGCTTGTAAAGTTGAAGGTAATGGGAAAATGAAACGTTCTTTAGATTCTCTTCTTTCTTTCTTTCTTTAAAAATTTTTTTTCTAGCCAGTCTCCCTCCAGAATAGATTTTCTTAAACTGGGTATATACTGTCCTGGGCTGTTGGAAGAGCAGTAGAAATCTTCCCCCACCTCCCAACTTATCATTTTACATGTGCCATGTTTTGTCTTTTATTGTAGACAATGCACACAGACATGTTATATAGTAAGCCTGATATCTCAGGCTGATACATAATTTTTTAAGTTTTTCTTGAGTCTAGCATATTTGAAATTTTAAAAAATAATTTTTGAATCATAAAGTTTTCTGGTTTAGTATCAGTTAAAATAAGAGTTGGCAAGTTTTTGTTCTTGTGACATATGTCTTTCCTCCCAGCTATGTGGTGAATTGTCAGGCATTATGGTTGTGCATCTACATTTGTATATTTTAATTAAAATGTTGAAATAGATACTTGGAGAATAATTAGATAATCAAGGGAGTAAAAATCATTTGAGAGATGATACTTCCTTACAACTTTTTAATTCAGTATTTTATTTACCCAAAAGATAGAATATACACATATCGTTTACTCTTTACTCTTCTTTTTTTGCAATAGGATCTTGCTCTGTTGCCCAGTCTAGAGTGCAGTGGCGTGATAATAGCTCACTGCAGCCTCAGTGTTTGGGTTCAAGTGATCCTCCTGCTTCAGCCTGCTGAGTAGCTGGGACTACAGGTGTGCGCTGCCATGCCCAGCTAAATTTTCTACTTTTTGTAGAAATGGGGTCTCGCTTTTGTTCAGGCTGGTTTTGAACTCCTGGCCTCAAGCGATCTTCCTGCCTTGGCCTCCAAAAGTTCTAAGATTATAGTCGTTAGCCACCATGCCTGGCCTACTTCCTATGTTTAAAAGAAGTTTCGAATTTGAATTTTTAGGTGTCTGTATTTAGACTCAGTCTTTCCCATAATACCAAGTCCATTGTTAGTCTGGCTGCTTGGGAAATGCTCACACTTAAAGGGGAGGTGAACATATTCTTTGTTACTTATATTTCTCTTAGGGAATAGCCAGTTTTTAGGACTTAATGTCGTAAAGAAAGTTGGTGTGAAACTCATTTGTTAAAGTATCAGTCTTAAATGTTAATGAGATAATAGCATTATGTGGGTAGAGAAATCCCATCAGTGCATTCCAGATGTTAACTTTCCTAATGTGCATTTTCTATTTCTTCATAAATTACAGTGATACAATTGTGTCAGATACATAGCAGCAATACTCAATAAATGTATCTCACATGTTGGATACATGAGCCATTATGATAAGTATTCAGTTTTATAGTAAATATTATTTGGAAGAGTAAAGTGGAAATACAGTTAAATAAATTATCTCCGTGTTCATATTATCTTTTTGTGTTTTTTTTTTTTGAGACAGAGTCTCACTCTGTTGCCCAGGCTAGAGTGAGTGCGTCAGCCTAGCTCACGGCAACCTCAAACTCCTGGGCTCAAGTGATCCTACTGCCTCAGCCTCCCGAGTAGCTGGGACTACAGACATGTGCCACCATGCCCGGCTAATTTTTTCTATATATTTTTAGTTGTTCGATTAATTTCTTTCTATTTTTAATAGAGACGGGGTCTCGCTCTTGCTCAGGCTGGTTTCGAACTCCTGAGCTCAAATAATCCGCCCGCCTCGGCCTCCCAGAGAGCTAGGATTACAGGCGTGAGCCACTGCGCCTGGCCCGTGTTCATATTATCTTTATTTGGTTGTTACTTTGAAAGGCATAATTGAACATTATGAATTTTAATGAAAAATTGATGACTTTAGTATCCAGACTGGAATTCCATTTAAATAACTTGTTGCTGTATGCTTGAATTTGGAGACCATTTTGTAACAAGGTTTGACTTGGAGTCATTAGGTGGAAAGAATTCTGAAACAGGCCTTTTGAATTTCATTCTTCTTGTTCCGTTCTCCACTCCATGAAATGATAATCTTTAATCTGAGTACTATTGTTTTAAGTTTCTCATGGTCACTCCTTAGTCTCCTGGATTTTAAGTTCTTTGGGTATGAAGAAGCTTTAGTATGTTAGCACAGTGGATGTTGTCATTTCATAGTGTGAGTTGCTCCCATGGAATAGTTGGGAGGGTTAAGTGAAATCTGAAGAAAGGGAATTTCTATGAGGTGCTCTTATTCCAATGATGTATTTGTAAATCAGTTGAGTAACATTTGGGACATAGTATACTAGGGCAGAGTTTTAATGCTGGGTTTTGAGAGTGATTTTTTTTTATTGTGTGAGATATACTCAACATTTTATAAAGGATATGATTTGACCCACAGCACTAAAGTAGAGCCAGATTCATAGTGTTTTTTTTTTTTTTCCCAGCATATTATGGGGGTACAGATGTTTAGGTTACGTATGTTGCCCTTGCCCTTTCCTTCCCCCCCGGGTTCATAGTGTTTTGATGCAGGTTCTGGAAGTTAGATTTAGGGGCTGTGAGAGTGACTTCGTCTTTCAGGGGTGAAGTTATTAATGAAGCTTACAGAAGTGGATATTAAGTATAAAATTGAATTCAGCATGTCAATTTTAAGTGAGAAATGAAGCCTCCAGGCAGTTGAAATGGTTTATTCTCTTTCTTGTAAGCAAGCTACATAGCCAGATTCCTAGAAAGCTATGCTTTGGTGAAAATATCAGGTCATTAAATATGAAATATATGATTTCAAATCAAAAGCGTATTTTATTATATCTCAAGAAGCAGTGCAGTTAATAAAAGTATGTGCCTAAACTGTCGACACAGTTTTGCCGTCAACGGTAGCTTGTTTATGCCAGCAGCCAAGAAGCCTGGAGAGTGAGTGGCTATGAAATCGTAAAAGGCATTTTCCACAGCTTGTTGAGAATTGAATATTTTTCCTTGCAAGAAGTGGTCCAAAGCCTGGAAGAAGTGATAGTCATTTGGTGCAAGGTCTGGTGAATATGGTGGATGACAAAGAGTTCCAAGTCCAGCCTCTGGTTTCAGCAGCATTGTTTTTTTGGGACATGGGGTCTTACAAGAGGATTGGCCTGTCTCTGTTGACCAATCTTGGCTGCTTAATTGCAAACATCCTCATCATTTCATCCAACTGGTTGCAGTAGACATTGACTGTAATTGATTGACCAGGTTTCGTGAAGCTGGATAATACCAGCGCTGGACCACCAGACACCATTAGCTTTTTTTGATGAATACTCAGTTTTAAACTATATTTTGGCACTTCATTTTTATCTGACCATTGTGCTGAACACTTGAAATTGTCAAAAAGAATCCAGTTTTCATCACACGTAACAATACAGTGTAGAAATTGTTCACTTCATGTCATGACGGCAACGAAAGGAAAGCTTCGAGACAATTTCTCTTAGGCTCATTTCATTTAATTCATGTGGTGTCCATCTGTCTAGCCTTTACCTTGCCTATTTGTTTCAAATGGTCCAATATTGTTGGAATAGTAGTGTCAAATCTTGCTGCTAATTCGGGTGTAGGTTGAGATGGATTTGCTTACACTACAGCTTTCAGCTCATCATTATCCACCTTGATCTCAGGTCACCCACATGGCTCATTTTCAAGATTAAAATAACCAGAACAGAACTTCTCAAACCATAGGCATACTGTGGATTCGTTAGCCACGTCCTTCCCGTACGTTTTGTTGATATTTTGAGCTGTTTGTGCTGCATTGGTTCCGTGATGGAACTCATATCAAAAAATAACACAAATTTTTGACTTAATCTGTGGTTTCACAAAAATTGCTCTAAGATAACATTGGAAAGATAATGACAATCCAGAATATGCATTTCAAAGACTGAGAACGTACCTTCACAATACAAATAAAACAAGAAGTGTCAATGTGAAATATGAGAGATATCAACTCTCAAACTTACTTAAGGAAATTGGACATTCCATACTTAATAACCTACTAGAATAAAGCGATTTAGGTAGTTTTAAGACCTGTCTTTTCAGCAGTTCACGCTTGAGGTACCCATTCACTATAAATCACCAAGAGATACTCTAGTCTGTGTACCTGAACTGCCTTTCTGAGAAAATGCTTGGAATGGGCACTTTGCTTCTGGTTCTTAGGATATTCTTTTTTTAATCCTCAATATACTGCAGAAAACAATCATTCATCATTTACTGTTTGGGTCCAATGGACCATTTTAATTTTTTAAAAATTATTTTTAAGTCATTTTACAAATAATTTTACAGAAGAATGAATAGTGAAGTTCAGTATCCTTAGACATTTTAATAAGAGTTTAAACATAGCAAATCCAACTTTATATTATTTTCCTCGTTTTGATGATACATGGGCCTACAGTGGATAACAGTTCTTTAAATGTAACTAATTGCTTAACTGTCATGCATGAACCTAGAACATACTCATAAATATATCAGATTTAAAATACATCTCTAATTCTAGCTTATTCTGGTTATTCTTACACTTGGATCATCAGAACGCAGTACTTGAATACTTGTGGAATTTTTGGTGGCTTTTTATTTTATTGAAGAGGAAGTGGCCATCTTTGCACTGTAATTATGTCATATTTAGCCAATTGGATTGACTAATCCATTGAATTTTTTTAATCATTTGTTTGTTCCTAGTAACCTTTGTATAACACACCTACTTTTGGCGTTTTTCCATTTAGGCAGTATTGGTGCACAAACATGTTAAATGATGAGAGAATACTGTCATGGATCCTTTTAGAAAAACAGGGTGAAATCCTTCAGACTCTTTTTGAAGGATTTTATGTGATGAATTCCCAGTTGAATGAGTAACCTGGATGAGAACACCTTCTTTCCTTTTTCTCCTTAGAAATACATTGAAAACATTCATCTAGGATGTTGCCATCTGAAGACTTCATAGTCTGAGATTTTGCTTTATAAAATACTTTCAGTAGAATCTGGTGTGCTCCTATCTCTTTGCATTCATCTTCTGATTGCGCTAATAATAATGAAAGACCTTCCTCTGTAAATTTTCTTTTTGCAGTTATGGGTGGAAAATAATAAATTATGAATTCTCAACTGTTAGTAGTCAGAAGCAGACTACAAGAATGGTGTCTTTGGTCTTTTTGTACTTTTGTGAAAGAGATGCAATACTTCAGGCTATGCAATAAGGAAATCATAGGATGATGCAACAGTAATGATTTATTTCACTGTTGTATCCTTCTAGATGATGCCTTTATTCCTCTGTTTTCTTAGTTTTCTTTAAGTATAACTGAGAATAATTGATAAATGATGATGAAATAGTAAAATGTTTCAAGATATATAGGAAAAACAAGACCCCTAGATTCTATCTTAGATTTATAAAAGGGCACAGTGGTTATGTGTAATAATTGCAAGATGGGGGAGTTTTACTCTATTATACAAAAGAGTTAAATTTCTTGTTCTTTGGAAAACCACTAAGAATAAAAGTCACAAAATATTGATGGTTGTGTCACACATGAGTAAGCCCAGTTGACCTTGTGATATGAGTTGATCTGATCAGACTGTATTAAAAACGTTAGTATGTTACTCTAAAAAAAAGTCATAAAATATGGAACCTTTTGAATAGTTACATCTACTTATACAGGAAATTAAAAAGCTGAAATTGTGTCCATTGGGCCTTGATTGGTATATTGGCTTTCCTGTTTTTTCCTCATAGCTTTTTTGCTAATCATGGTGTACAGTGAAGTTGATCATTAGGTTTTGGCTTATTCATTTACAGTTCCAATATTCCCACCACTTCCAAGTTTACTCGCAAATCATCTTAATAGAAGCTTCAGGCTTCTAAAATTATTTGCCTATCTATAGTTGTTTGCATTTGTCTCCTAGATGGCTCTTAATATTCACTGGTAGTTTTCCCTGGCCACCTCTACAAGGGCAATCTTAGTTCCTATACTCAAGATTCTTTTGGGGGGTGTTTCTTCCCGGCACCAGTCCTGCCTCCTCCATGTATTGAAAATACATTAAACAAGCTGCTGAATCGTGAGACATAATCCCTAGTAGAAATTTTTGTAATCTTTTATGTTAATAAAACTGATATTTTCAGATATAAATTCCATAAGATATAATTTTTCTGGCTAGTAGTTTTTATAAAATATTTGTATACTCTCCTAGACGACTAAATGTATAATTTTTTGTTATTTAGCTAAGCAATTGTAGTACATTTATGATTTAGGTCCTTTAGCAAAGGATCTGAATGTCATATCCTAGAAGAAGGAGTTTTAAAATTCGGTTTATTATGTTCTGAAAACAATTCTTAATTTTTGATGAATAACGTTGACAGAAACTGAAAAACCTATGTTTTACATTGTGTAAAATAACATTTTTTAAAAATATTTATGTTTAGTAAACCTCATGAATTGGAATTAGATTTCCAAGAAGCCAAATTGCCCAAAAAATGTTTAGTTTTATATTTAAGTGGTAAAATTTAATTGTATATACCACTTTTGTTAAACTACATTTAGTACAACAATTTCAAGTAAGTAACATTTTTGATTCTCGAGTTTAGTGGGATTTGACATTTATAACAAGTCATTGTTTACAGTGTTGAAATCTTTTGGGAAGAATGATTGAAGGCAATTTTTTTTTGTTTTCCCTCCCTTTTCAGGTATATTCAAGAGCAAATGACCAAGAACCATGTGGCTGGTGGTTGGCTAAAGTTCGGATGATGAAAGGAGAAGTAAGTGATCTTGAAAATACCTCAACTCTTTGTTTTTGTAAATGTTTTCCTCACTCTTTTTTTTTTTTTCTAAAAGCCTACCTCAGAAATAGTTGATCAAACATTTCAAAAGTTCATTAGCATTAATTTCTGTTTGTGTTCTATATTGGCAAACACCAAAGCTGCTCTCCAGAGGTACACCTCAAGCATGTAAGGACCACCAAGTTTCATGATTGTAAGAACCTGTAATCTAGTTTAGGCAAATCAGATTGATGTAGCTAAGCTGTGCTTAGTATTTGTGCCACTTGGGGGAGGGTCTGTTGGTTAAGCTGAGCAAGGTAATTAGAACTTCATTTAAAGTTTATTATTTTTGTTCAGATGGGATTTTTAAAGTATTTTGATGTCTTTTAGTTTTATGTCATTGAATATGCTGCTTGTGATGCTACTTACAATGAAATAGTCACATTTGAACGACTTCGGCCTGTCAATCAAAATAAAACTGTCAAAAAAAATACCTTCTTTAAGTGCACAGTGGATGTTCCAGAGGATTTAAGAGAGGCGTGAGTAATTTTATTTGTTCTTTTTTTTCTTTTTTTTTTTTTTTCTTTGAGGCAGAGTCTGGCTCTGTTGCCTGGGCTAGAGTGACATGGCATCACCCTAGCTCACATCAACCTCAAACTCCTGGGCTCGCCTCCTGCCTCAGCCTCCCCAATAGCTGGGACTACAGGCACTCGCCAACACCTCCTGGCTAATTTTTTCTATTTTTAGTAGAGATGGAGTTCTCGCTCTTGCTCAGGCTGATCTTGAACTGCTGACTGCAAGCAATCTTCCCGTCTCACCCTTCCAGAGTGCTAGGATTACAGGCCTGAGCCACTGTGCCTGGCTCTAAGTGATTTTATTTACTATTGAATTGCTTTGTGAATTAAGAGGATTTTTCAGTGCTACTAAACAATCATTTTCCCCTCAAACACTCAGTCAGAATTTTCTGATAAAATCTTTTTAATGAATAACATTTTTAATGAAATGAAATACAAACTTCACATTACAACTTTTCTCTTAATCTATTATTGAGGTTTTACACTTAAATTAATTTCTCTCTAGGTGTGCTAATGAAAATGCTCATAAAGATTTTAAGAAAGCAGTAGGAGCATGCAGAATTTTTTACCATCCAGAAACTACACAGCTAATGATACTGGTAAGATAACACCATATTTTAAGGTAGCTAATTTTTTTTAAGGTAGCTAATTAATAGGTATTGCACACATTTTGTAATTAGGTATTTCAAAAGATAAAAGCTTAGGTAAACGATGTATAGTGAATTTATTAATATAGTGTGGGAGAAATTATTTTTGTAACTGTAAAACACTAATTACTTTTGATCTCTTCTGGAGTAAGGAGAAGAATAATTCTTAACATGACATTCTTAACATCATAAAATTCTTAATGTGTGGGATCCTGGATTTCCCTCTGACCAAATGTATTCTGAATAGCAGATCTAAATAATACAGGAACTCAGAAAGGAAAGTAGGATTACTCAGGGAGGGAGGGGAGTATTGGATGAAGGGAGAAGTGTGGTAGATGAGAATCAAGGAAGGGTTTGTATAGAAGATTGTCCTTGTGTTATTTTGAGAAATGATTCAACTTTTGAGTGCTTAACTTGTTTGTTTATAGTCTGCCAGTGAAGCAACTGTGAAGAGAGTAAATATTTTAAGTGACATGCATTTGCGAAGTATTCGTACGAAGTTGATGCTTATGTCCAGAAATGAAGAGGCCACTAAACATTTAGAGGTAAGTGGGTTTACTTACAAAAGGTTTTTATGCATCCCCTTTAGTTTCTTAAGTATGTTCTTCACATTCCCTGGTTCAAACTACTTGACTATTATATAAGGCAACCTAGGGCTTCTTTTGTGGCTAATATGTGGCGTGGTCATGTCCTTAGAAGAATTGCTTTTCCATTTTACTTTTATCAAACATAGCCTTTCATCTGCTAAATGCCTGTTGACTTTTTTTTTTAGGGTTTAGATGACAGGTGCCAAATAGCTTGGAAACTAACTAGAGATACCCAATAGAACTGTATTGATACTTCTTTGCTCTGTCTTTAACCTTTTTTTTTTACTACCCTTTCACCTGTCAGTCATGATATACTTCATCAGTAACTAGTTCACTATGACAACTCTTGTGTAAAAGGAGAGAAGGACTAGGAGTGAGGCATCATGTAACATGTAGTTTCAAAATATTAATCCTTTCATTACTTCTCTGTCCTGTCCAAAGGTACTCTGTTTTCTTCTGTTCTTCCCTGCCGTGCTATTAGGATACACTCTTCCCCTTGCCCCTACATTCCCCAACTGAACACACGTGCATTCACACACTGTCTTTACTTTGAGAAATTGAGGTATCCTCAGGACAAATTTGTAAGTATCCTCATTAGTTTGAAAGTTCCAAACAAGGAATATGTGAATGAATTTTAAAACCAGAATCATCTGAATCGGAAAATTGCCTGTGTCTGTAATTTTGGAAAATTGTAGAGTTACTGTTTTCTGTGACCATGATTAAATAGACTGATCAAACTGGTTTTTTTTTCCTTTGATTGTTACAACATCAGATCAGTTTATTCTTTAAGAGATTGACTTTTGGCCTTCTTTAACTTAGTTTTTTTTCATTTTAAAAAAATTGTAGTTTTAAAGTACATATAACACAAAATTTGCCATCTTAACCAGTTTTAAGTGCACAGTTTAGTAGTAGTAAGTATATTTACATTACTGATCAATCTCCAGAACTTTTCATCTTGCAAAACTGAAAATCTATATACCCTTTAAACAACAACTTCCTCATTTCCGTCTACCCCCAGCCCCTGGCAACCAACATTCTACTTTCAGTTTTCTATAAATTTGACTATTCTAGATACCTCAGATAAGTGAAATCATAGAGCATTAGTCATTTTTGTGACTGGCTTATTTCACTTAGTGTAATAATGTTGTCAAGTTTCATCCATGTTGTAGCATTTGTCAGAATTTTCTTTTTAAGGCTGAACGATAATTGCATTTTGTGTATATACCACATTTTGTTTATCCATTCAGTTGATGGACATTTGGGTTGCTTCCACTTCTCGACTATTGTGAATAACACTGTGAATGTGTATGTATAAAAACCGTTTTATTTTTGATCTTTTTTATAAATTCTAATTTTCTTCTCTCACTAGTGTACAAAACAACTTGCAGCAGCTTTTCATGAGGAATTTGTTGTGAGAGAAGATTTAATGGGTCTGGCAATAGGAACACATGGTAGTAATATACAGCAAGCTAGGAAGGTTCCTGGAGTTACCGCTATTGAGCTAGATGAAGATACTGGAACATTTAGAATTTATGGAGAGGTAAGCTGTTTTGTCTCCTGCCTTGGCTAACTTTATTATAACATATTGACCATCTATTGTTTGATCATATTTTATCTGGAATTTTTTTTTATCTGGAATTTTAATTTCCCAGTAAAAGAGGTAGAATTTATTCATTTAAAATCATTCAGCCTGGTGATCATACTTGTGCAGGCGATTGAAGTTTATTTCGTATTGGGGGAATAAAAGATTTTCTGAGTAATTTGTAGTATTTTTAGAAGCTCCTTAACTAATTGCTTTTGAGTTGAATTCAGTTTTATACCCATTATAAATAATTTATCCAAGTATTTTTTGAGTGTTTACTGTGTGTCAGGTACTTGACAGTAGTAAATAGCATGTGATAGAATAGCGTTTATAGAACCTGAATTTGGATAATACTTTATCACTGGTTAGTTTGTGACATTTGTAAGGATAGAAAATTAATTTAAAATTCACCTGGGCATGGTGGTGCATGCCTGTTGTCTGAGCTACTCAGGAGGCTGAGGCAGGAGGATCACCTGAGCCTAGGAGTTTGAATGCAGCCTGGACAATGTAGTAAGACCCCATCTGTTTAAAATAAATAAAGGTAGATATATATATGTATGAAAAACTTATATATACACACACATATTAAAAAACATGAATTCAGACTTTTTATTAAGACCATCCTTCATGGATTTTTTTTTTTTTTTTTGAGTGGTAAATTCCAGCCAACTTTTCATATATAGCTCTTAGGAAAGATTGTTTAGTTAATCTAACTAGAAGCTTCATTTTTATTTCTGAAACCTTTAAAAGTGGTCAGTATGACATATAATAATTAAGAGTACAGGCTTTGGAGATACACTGCCTGGGTTGGAATCCTGTCTCTACCACTTTGAGTGGGCTTGGAGCAAGTTGCTTCATTATGTAAGTGTCCTCATTGTAAAATAAGAATAATAATACTTACATAGTTTACGAGGATTGAATACATTTTTAAAACTTTTTAGTGTATATGGTATATAGTGAGCTCTCATTTATTAAAGAACAAATAAAAGTGGATAGTGACTATTATGAGAGCTATAAAATCCCTTTAGAGAGAGAACCTGCTTCTAGTTCTTTAAAATTGTACCCATTAGAAATTAGGAATTTTAATTATTAGTAGGTACTTTAAAAAATTGCATCTCTACAAAAACAGCTTTTAAAATAATTTCCCGTGTTGAGAATAAATAAAAAACAATTTAGACAATTTATTTGTGATTTTAACATTTATTATGAGAAATACAACATGAGAATATGGACCAGTATATTCAGGATTGGGTTATAGTTTGACTATTCAGCAAAAGGATCTTAGAGATATCTAACATTTTTTGTTTTTAATAGTACTGACAGGTTTTTTTTTTTTTTGACACCTTTAGTGATGACTTAGAATTGTTTTTTTTAAAAAGTGTACTTCATGAATTACTCAACCTGAAAAATCTCTCCCCAGTGGGCTGAGCATATTTCAGTAGAATATAATCATTCAGAATTTTCTCTTTTTCTCATGTTTTTGCTTTGGATTGTGGGTTGCTTCAGCATTGAAAAAGGATTTCATGTTTATTTTTTTTCCATCTACAGAGTGCTGATGCTGTAAAAAAGGCTAGAGGTTTCTTGGAATTTGTGGAGGATTTTATTCAGGTTCCTAGGAATCTTGTTGGTAGGTACTTCTACTAAATGTTAAATAAGTTAAATGTTGTTTAGTTACATATAATGACTTAATTGAAATTAGTTTTACAGTCTGATACCTTATTCTACTTGTGTGGAGCATTTAGATATCAGTATTTATTTTCATTTTGGGGTAATAACATTTTATGTGACTTGTACCTCCTTATTGTCCTATGTTAAAAAGTAAAGATGGTTTGTTTCTTCTATACAGGATCACCCTCACTAATAAGACCCATGATTTTTATAACAGTTTGTCAGTGCAGGTTTTTTTAAAGCCTTCTCATTCTTTGGGAGCTTTCCTATTATTCTCTTTCCCATAACATTCTTTTATCATTCACATATCCATCAAAATTATAATAGTACTTTTTGAGAAGGTGTTTGTGATAATTGTTTTCTTTTGTTTAGTGAAGAAGAAAAGGTAACAGTGGACTAACAATAGGGTAATAAACTTCTACACAGTAGGTCCTGAATAAATAATAGTTGGTTGTTGCAAAGGAGTAGAATAAGGTAAGAAGTTGTGGGCAGGAGAGAAAGATCGTGATGATAAGAGGGGATTGATTGATACCAACCATTAATGAAACTGTTATACCCATAGGTTATAAGTTAAGTGACAAAAATTTGAGTTTGAAGCTATGGTCAAATGAGTAATTATAGCTTGGGGTGAGTTAATTAATAGCTTTGTTATTAATATGTCTTACATCTGTGGTGTTTGTATTTTTAAATGCTGTTTGAGGCAATTGGGAAGGCTTGGGTTATGTGTAAAGTTACTCGGTGACTATCCTAAAAATTTAATATAAAAAGCATCAACATAATATAGTAAAGTTTACTAGGAGGGGGATGAGTTTTGTTCCCAATTGTGTCTCATTAATTTTTTTGACCTTAAGGAAATAGTTTCAGCTCTTTCGGCTTCATTTATATAATGTGGCCTGTTCTGCCTTTTGAAAATGATTTCTTAACTATTGGTGTTGCATTTTTCGAATCCTGTAAAACAAACATTAATCAAAAAATTTAAGAAAAAAAAACTTCCATTCTAAAAAGAAGGGATTTTTTGGCCAGTAACAAGTAGTGTACTCAGGGAAAATAGTTTACAACACAAGAATTTGTTTCTTGGGATTCAACTATTAGTATTTACTTAAAATGCTTTTCAATTCTACCCAAACGTTTGAATGGATAGATTTGACGTTCTGCCATTTATGTAAGCTTTATCAGTTCTTGGTATTTCATTATTCATTGTAGATTGAGCTGCTGGAGAGATGAGTTAAGATGTTAAAATTAAATATAAGCTTGAAGAATTTTATGTAGTTTTAATAAACATTTTTAATTACTAAATGTTATCAGTATTTATCATTGTCAGATGAAAACTCCTTTGATAAGAAAGCTGCTTTTGAAAATGATCCCCTTTTTTGTTTAAATCATACTCAATTATTAACATTAATCAGTACTCACCTTGTGGTAGCTGCTCTACAGAATATAATTTAAGGTTTCCTCACTTGTAAAAATGATTTTGGTGATGGGTTTGTGAAAGGGAATCGGGTTTCTTTCCAAACCAGTCATCCTATAGAAGATAGCTTTGGTCTTCCAGGGTTGTGGTAGTGTTAATTGTAAGAATTCCTGATACTTAAAAAATAAGGAAATTGGGTATATTTATAGTTCCCTGATTCTTCTCTTTGTTTATGTATCAGTGCAGTGATGTGAATACCTGTGGTGTCTCTCTTTTCCTCTATTCTGTCTTGGTTGGCTTTGGTGATGTGGGTTGTTTGTGTGCTTTTTAGGAAATACACAGCAGCAACTATTAATATTACATGTTGGTGAAGTACTCAAGAGCAGTGTAAAAATTTCTGTTGGTTATCATGTATAATAATACTATATTTGCCTCCAAAATGTTTTATGGGTGATGCAGTCTTTTGAAAAGTAGTGCATTTTTAGTCTAAGTAAAAGAGAAAAAGAGGAATGAGGAATAAAAGGGAATGAGGACCATTTGGTGGGTAAGTTCCAGAGAGGATTTGTGTATACATTTGGGTTCTAAGAGTTCTAGGACTCAACCATTCCCACCCCTCCCAAGTCAAGGGAGTAAATATGTGAACGTGATTTGAATATGGATCAAAACCTTTCACCTCTTGTAGGACGTCCTTAATAACTTCTCTGTCCCTTTAGCGTTTATACTCAATGCTCAATTTATACTACAGGTCTGCTTCAATTTGTCAGTATGCTCTGGAATTTAAACTATGGAAATGATCAATTAAAATATTGACGGTCTCTGGTGGGACTAAATAAAACTTGAAGGTAGGTCCCTGCCAAGGACCCCAGAAGAGTGTTGGATGATCACTCACAACTGGTATAGTTCACAAGAAGGAAGTGGCAAAAATTCGGCGGGGAGGGATTATGGAATATCAACCTGATTTTTGTTTGTCGAAAAGAAATTTGCTTATTTTTAGCAGGGTCAAGGATGGAGTTGCTGCTTGAGCTTCACTGTGTTAACAATGAAGGTTGCTTTTATG
Source organism: Propithecus perrieri (assembly GCA_963574695.1). Classification (NCBI taxonomy): domain Eukaryota; kingdom Metazoa; phylum Chordata; class Mammalia; order Primates; family Indriidae; genus Propithecus; species Propithecus perrieri. The sequence continues at coordinate 12,220 of CAUYRB010051863.1, read as the reverse complement.
TGCTGCTGCTAGGGCTGCTCAGAGAAGACATACATCATGTGAATTCCCTGTCCTGTATTTTTTTTTTTCCTCCCCTGTCCAATGGCTGCTACTTTTAAATTTAGGGGTATTAATGGGGAAGATGGTTTGAGAGTAGTACTACAACAGTAAGAAAATCTGATTATAGTGCTTGTGCTGTGTTGACCAGGTTACTGTTGTTATTGTTCCCTAATTCATTCTTTAATGGAAACTGTTCTTTCAAGTATGCAATAGGACAAACTTCCATTTTAACCCCTTTAAACTAAAAATTCAAGCTTTTTTATGAGAATGGGTTTGTAAAAAAAATTAATCAGGTATGTGGACAAATTCGGTGTTGCTATTAATTTTATATGGGATACATCTGTTCCATACAATGAAGGTTACCTGGATATTTACTTCTGTTAGGTGACATTACCCAGTATTTCTTTGTTATTTTATGCAAGTATATGTTAATCTTTAAAACTAGAGAGTAAATTCCTCAGGGGAAGAGAGTTTTCATTCCCTCCCCCACACCCCTCAGTTTCTCTTTTAATTACTGTGTACTTGTGACTGCTGTTTGACAGACTTAAGTGTGGAGAAGGTAAATAATTTGAATTGCATGTCATTTTACAGTATTTCATACCTAGCAAGACAGCATATCATAGACATGCTTTATGGACTTGTATATATCTGTGAAATACTTAAAAAACTTCTTGGTGTAAAATGTAATAAACATACTATTTTACTGAAGAGAAATATTCTAAAGTTATCTTCAAGTCACAGATATCTGTTGGACAAATAGAAACTTGAAAATAAAAGCAAGATTGGATTTGTTACTTGTGTGAATATATGTAATAAACATAAATTGATAATGATTAATGCCAAATTAAAACAGTTTTCTCTTTGCCTTTATGTACATATCCAAAGTTTTGAAATAGATTAGATATTTACTAAAATGATACAGTCATATAAAAATGTTTAGACTTTGAAAATTTCTTGCAAGGGAGCAGCATTGTCAATCTCAGTTAATATCCTTAGGCATACTGAAGAGAAGGAAGTTTCAGACCAAGCATAAAATTCTTTGGTAGTACTTAGGGTATGTTAATTGAAAGTAAAAAGATGCAGCTTTGCTTGGTGGTTATAATTTGATAGCAACTTATAAATTATTTGGGCTGGTGTTGAAAAGATAGCAGAATTGGTTTTTTAACATACCGTTGTTATTTCTTTCTCTTACTAAAGGAAAAGTAATTGGGAAAAATGGCAAAGTTATTCAAGAAATCGTGGACAAATCTGGTGTGGTTCGGGTGAGAATTGAAGGAGACAATGAAAACAAACTACCTAGAGAAGATGTAAGTATTTAAAATGAATTCATTTGCCTATTTTTTTTTTCATATTTTCTTGGCTGACTTACTAACGCAATTTTGGAAACAGTTGTATCTATGGAGTTACTTACTATGGGTTTTTCTTTCTTGTTTTTAAAATTTTGTTTTTTATGTTACCGTTTTACACACTTAGAAAACACATCATCTTTTGGTTGTGTGAGCCTTGGGTCTTAGTTGGTTTGTCAGTATTTCAATAAAAAAGCCAGTTCTTGATATAAAGGTTTCAATTTGATAATCCTACCAGTCCTTTTTTATACTTAGAGACTAAATCTGTAGAACTTGATATTTTCAACAAAACATCTGTTATAAAGGAACTCTTGCTCATATTCTTGACCGTTGTGTAGAATCTAAAAGTAGTGACCATTTCTTAATCGAAATTCCGTTTACCTCTTATGTCACTATTAATTCTTATCCCAACTTTCTAAAATTTCTTTTTCATTCTCTCTCTCCTTACATGTTGACACTTTGTCCATAATTCTGTTCTTTACTCCTTGTGTATCACTTCAAGGATCTCATGTTTGTGGCTCCAGTGGTCAACTCTGTATACTTAAGCTTTGTATGCCTGAATGTAAGGCAAAGATTTTTGCTAAAATGATCTCCCAGAAAGCAGTACGCTCACAATTTCTTTAGTTTTGCATGATAGAGTACTGTTCGGGGGAATTTGTTAACCCATTGGATAGAGTAACTCTTTTTTGAAAAGAAAGAGAGAAAGCTGTATACATTTAGCCCAGATAAATATCCTGACACCAAGTATTAGGTGTTGTAAAGATCCTATTAAAGACAGCCACTTCCTTTATTCCTTTTAATTAGTCAGAATGTGGAGGTGAATATACATTTGAAAATGAACGAGGATAAACAAATGTCTAAGTATTATACAGATGACTACTTGAGGCTCAGAATGCTATTTTCACTCACTCCTTTCCTTCCCTTTCCCTTTCCTTTTTTTCTTTTCTCCTCTTCTCCCCTCTCCCTTCTCCCATCTCTCCTCTTTTTTCTCTTCTCTTCTGAGATAGGGTCTCACTCTGTAATCAAGGCTAGAGTAGTGTGGTGTGATCATAGCAACTGCACCCTCCAACTCCTTTGCCTCAAGCAATCCTGGCTCAGTCTCTCAAGTAGCTAGGACTACAGGGGCATGTGACCATACTCAGCTAATTTTTTAAAAAGTTTTTGTAGAGAGAGGGTCTGGGTCTGGCTGTGTTGTTCATTCTGGTCCCAAACTCTATGCCTTGAGCAATCCTCCTGCCTCAGCCTCCTAAAGTACTAGGATTGCAGGTGTGAGCCACCATTATTTTTAGTGATTTCATTTAAAAAGTGTTCTAAATCTCATGTAACTTTTACTTACTTTGTAAGTAACCCCTCTCCTATTTTGCATAATTTTAAGACTGAGATAGGGGTTAAAGTTGATGGTGCCATACCATTATAATTGACACCTTTTCCTGTTATACTTAGTATATAAAAATAATAGTGATCCATTTGGCATATAACCACCACCTGAAAATTGGATTTTGTTGTAAGCTTATTCTTCTAGGTTCTCTTTCATAAACAGAAGTTACTCTACTTTTCTGTGTTTATAGTTTTGCCATTGTTACTGTCATTTCTATCCCAGGGTTAAGAGACGTAAATGCTTACAGAGGCCAAGCATTTAATGTAAACGGTTAAACAAGTTGGAATGTATAAGATAGGGATGAAGGGGACAGTGCCTTTTTACATGGGAATGCTTGCCTTACGTTTTGCTACTTTGAATATCTTTAGAGAGACGCAGGAAACCTGTAATGTACAAAATTTTTTGGTTTTCAAAACACTACATGTTAAAACAAATCCAAAGGTTGGTATTGGCTTATTGGGGGCCACCATTTCACAGTTTAAGCTGGAGACTCATAACACGTTTGGTCTGAAGCTTTTGGTGATGTACCCCTAGCCTGAGATGACCCTTGAGGTCTGTATAGCAATTACTGTCTGTATAATTGAGTATTTAACAATTTTCTGTCAGTCTTCATTTATTTTCTAGTTGATCTTATGTCTCCAAACCAGGTTATAAACTTCTTGAAATCAGGAAGTCAAATCTGAATTTTCATATTCTCTGTTCTCCCCTAGGCCTGTACATCATACAGAGTTTGCACTTGATAAATATTTTAAGTCATTTAATTTAAACTTTTTAAAAAATAAGTTTGAGCTTTTAATTGTAAAAGATAGTTTGAATAAAGGTTAGAATAGCACAGATAGGGTGTAGCATTAAAAATAATTGTATATCTGTGTCTTGTCCATGTCTCTCCTTCCCTCTCCATCATGCCTAAAAGATTTTAGACTGTTGTCATGTTACCTTTGTGTCTTTTTTTCGCTATTAAAAGCAGTGCTGCAGAAAAAATCTCTTGTGACTCTTTGCCAAATATAACTTGTGGAAATTTCTGGAAGTGCATTTGTTAGATCAAAGGGTTTATGGCATTTAAATTTTTGGTTCTTGATGAATTATTTTCTCACATGTCTCCTCCATCAATGTAGGAGATGTGTCTGTCTTCCACGTTTGCCAATACTGGACAAAGTTTTATCAAACTTCAATTAGTGTCATTTCAGAAAATGTACATGTTATTTTTCCACATGTTTAAAAGAAATTTATTTTTCTATGAACCATCTCTTTGTCCTTCATATATTTTTGTCTGATATTATTAGTGGGTTATAAGAGCATTTTGCATTTTAAGCAGCTAGTCCTTTGCCTTTTCATAAGCGTAGCAAATATTCCTTGTTTCTTTGCACTTGAATTATTTTTCCTGGGAAGATATTTTAAAATTTTTATATTGTTGGGGTTTTTAGGCTTTTTCTGTATGACCAGATTTTATGTCATGATCAGCAAGGTCTTTTCTACTACTAGATCATTCAGAAATCCATTTATAATCTCCAGGTTTGGTTTTTTTTTTTTTTTTTTTTTTTTTTTGTGAGACAGAGTCTCACTCTCTTGCCTGAGCTAGAGTGCGGTGGTGTCATCATAACTCTCTGCAACCTCAAACTTCTGGGCTCAAGCTGCCATCCCGCCTCAGCCTCCCAAGTAGCTGGGACTACATGTGCATGCCACCACGGCCAGCTAATTTTTCTATTTTTGGTAGAGACAGGGTCTCGGCTCTTGCTCAGGCTGATCTCCTGACCTCAAGTGATCCTTCTGCCTTGGCCTCCCAGAGTGTTAAGATTACTGGTGTGAGCCACTGCACCCAGCCTCCAGTTTTTTTTTTTTTTTAGTGCATACGTTTTTTGCTCCAACTGAAAATTATTTGGTGGAAGATATCAGGAACAGGGATCTAGGTTTTTCTGAGGTCTAGTTGGTTGTCCCGATATCAGCTATTAAATATAATTAATCAGCTTGTAGCATTTTTTAAAAACCTTGAAATTTCAATGAAATAACTCTTAGAAATGAACTTGTATTCATTAGTAATTACTTACTCTTTAAAATTTTTTCTTATGGCTTTATAGTAGCCATTAAAATATTCTGTTAAATTTGTGCCTTTATGGATTTTTTTTAGCTTTCTTTTTCTTTGGAGGTAAGAGTGATAACATCTTCCAGGTAATAGTAATAACATCTTCCATTCAAGGTCAAGGCGTTGTATTTCTCTTATTCCTTTCAGATCGTCTGTCTGGAATGACTTACTCTCTTATTTATCTACTTGGTAAAATTCTGTTTGTGTTTAACATTCGCTTTTGGTAATAATCATATATATGAGACAGGGTCTCACCAGGGCTAGAGGGCAGGGGCCGGATCATAGCTCACACCAACTTCAGACTCCTGGCCTCAAGCAGTCCTCCTGTCTCAGCCTCCCAAGTAGCTGGGACTACAGGTGGGTGCTACCACGCCTAGCTAATTTTTCTAGTTTTTGTGGTTTTTTTTTTTTTTTTTTTTGCTAGAGACAGGGTCTTGCTCTTGCTCAGACTGGTCTCGAACTCCTCAAGTCAAGCAATTCTCCTGCCTTGGCCTCCCAGAGTGCTAGGATTACAGATGTGAGCCACTGCGCCCAGCCTAAATTTATATTGATTTTAGCAATTTAAAAAATTTTTTTTGAAGTTTAGTAGATGTAAATTGCTTTGTGTTTTAGAAAAGATTTCCAAATTACATACTGTTGTGTCAAATTCAGGCTTGAGCTTTGTTAATATATTAAATACTGAGGATGTTGTGTTTCCTTACAGGGAATGGTTCCATTTGTATTTGTTGGCACTAAAGAAAGCATCGGAAACGTGCAAGTTCTTTTAGAATATCATATTGCTTATCTAAAGGTTTGTATACGGCTTATGTATTCTATTTTCATTGTTGGTACATTTACTGCAAAAAAATACAAAATGTTCACACATTAAACATTGTTATTTGTAGTAAATTTTACATCTTTAAATATTTTTCCTTTTCTGAAACATATTCCCAGAAAAGTGTGAAATCTTTAAATATATTTATTCAGCTTCAGGTTTGCCGTTTTTCTACATGAGAATTTAAATATAACAAGTACTTTGCCATAATAAAATGATGGGCCTAATGTGCATTGTTTCTTTTCTTCCCTCTGAGCTTCTGTATTTATTTCGTTATTTAATAAATGGTCAATTTCTGTGTTCAAGTAATTTAACTCTCATTTATTTGCATATTCTATACTAGAGTCATTTTGTTTTTACTTTTGTACTTTATGTACAAATATGATACAAAACCGAGAGTGATGTCAGGCTTCCTTGGTAACTTGGTATTATCTGAATCAACTGCATTATCTCCAATAGACATCATTTAATAATTCTCTTTTTAAATTTAATTGACAAATAATAATTGTCATATTCATGGAGTACATAGTGATGTTTCAGTATGCATTAAACGTATGGTGATCAGATCTGGTAATTAGCATATCCATCACCTCAAACACTTATTTCTTTGTGTTGGGAGCATTCAGTATCCTCCTCCTAGCAGTTTAAAACTATCTAATATATTATTATTAACTGTAGTTATCCTACAGTGGTATAGAGCAACAGTCTTTTTTGGCACCAAGGACGGCTTCATGGAAGACAATTCTTCCGGGGAGGGGGTGGGGGGGGGTTGGGGGTGAATGGTCCCAGGATGACCCAAGCACACCATATTGATTGTGCAGTCATATGTCTCTGCCAGTGACAATCTGCACTTGCAGCCGTTCCCCAGCACCAGCACCACTGCCCCAGCTTCACCCCAGATCATCAGGCACCAGACTCTGACAAGGAGCTGGAAACTTACGTCCCTTGCATGGTCAGTCCACAGTAGGGGTCGAGCTCCTGTGAGAATTCAGTGTGGCTGCTGGTCTGATAGGAGGTGTAGCCCACGCTGTGATGCAGTGAAGGGTAGTGGCAGCAAACATTGTAGATGAAATCTCACTTGCCTGCCTGCCAACACCTCTGGCCATGCAGCTGTTTCCCAACAGGCCACGAACTGGCACCCATCCCCAGCCCCGCGGTTGGGGACTGCAGGATGTAGAACACTTAAACTTACTTCTTTTATCTAGCTGCAATTTTGTATCCTTTAACAAATCTCTCCTTATCCCTACCTTCCCCCTACCCTTTGCACGCACCCTTTGATATCCTCTGTTCTACATTTAGTTTGTGTAAGATCAACTTTTTTTTTTAGTTTCCATTTTTGAATGAGGACACGTAGTGTTTAACTTTCTGTTCCTGGCTTATTCTGGTTAACGTAATGCTCTCTGGTTCCAACCATGTTGCAACGAATGACAGGATTTCATTCTTTTTTTTTATGGTTGAATAGTATTCTCTTGTGTGTATATACCACATTTTCTTAGCCATTCATCTGTTGTAGGATACCTAGCTTGATTCTCTATCTTGGCTACTATGAACAATGCTGCAGTAAACATGGGGGTGCAGATGTCTCTCTGATAGAATGATTTTCTTTGGATAAATTCCCGTAGTGGGATTGCTGGATCATATTGTAGTTGTATTTGTAGTTTTTTGAGAGACTTCCGTACTGTTCTCCATAGGGGCTGTGCTAGTTTGCATTCCCATCAGTAGTGTTTTAAGAGTTCCTCATCTTTGCCTGCATTTGTTATTTTTTGTCATCTTACAATAGCCATCCTAACTGGGGTGAGATGATACCTCGTTGTGTGGCTTTAATTTGCATTTCTGTGATGACTAGTGATGTTAAGCATTTTTTTTTATTTCTTCCTATTTTTTGGCCATTTGTATGTCATCTTTTGAGAAATGTCTGGTGAGATCATTTGCCTATTTTTTAACAGGATCATTTGTTTTTTTTCTGTTAAGATGCTTCAGTTTCTTATATATTCTGGATATTAATCCCTTGTCAGACGAGTAGTTTGCACATATCCTCCCATTCTGTAGGTTGTCTTTTCACTTGTTGATCGTTTACTTTGCTGTGTAGAAGCTTTTTAGATTAGTATGATCCCATTTGCTTATACTTGCTTTTGTCATCTGTACTTTTGAAGTTTTATTCATAAAATCTTAAACCCAGACCAGTTTCCTGAAATATTTTCCCTGTTTTCTTCTAGTAGTTTTATTGTTTTGCATCTTAACATTTAGGTCTTTGATTCATTTTGAGTTGATCTTTTTATAGGATGAGAGGTAGGGGGATAGTTTCCTTCTTCTGCCTATAAATATCCAGTTTTCCCAACACCATTTATTGAAGAGACTGTCCTTTCCCCAATGAGTGTTTTTGGCACCTTTGTCAAAAACCAGTTGGGTATAGATATATAGATTACTTTCTGGGTTTTCTGTTCCATTGGTCTTTGTGTTTGTTTTTATACTAATACCATGCTGTTTTGGGTACTGTAGCTTTGTAGTATATTTTGATACCTGGAAGTGTAAAACCTCCAGCTTTGTTCTTTTTGCTCAGGATTGCTTTGGCTATTCAGGGTCTTTTTGTGATTCCATACACATTTTTGGATATATATATGTATTTTTCTATTTTTGTGAAGAATGTCATTGATGTTTTGATGGAGATTGCATTGAATCTATAGATTGCTTTGAGTAGTAGTCATTTGATAATTCTTAACCAGTGTTACCGGAAGATTTCTTTTGATTTGATACGTAGAGTATTTTAGAAAAAGAAATGGCCGATAAATTAGTAAACATTTGTAATTGTTGTTTTTACTCTTTTCTTTTTATTCTTGCTGTTTCTTTTGTTTAGAGTATAGTAATACACTGTTCTTTCTCTGTATATTTGCCTCCAATCCTCTTGTATCATTGCTGCTGTGTTACTGTTTTGAACGCACCCCTGATAATGCCATTCCTTTTCTTTGAAATTCATCTTTATAGGATATCTCAGTTCAAACTGACATTCTTAGCCAATGCTTTATCTTTAGGTACCGTACTACCTTTTAGCCAAGGACTTTCTCTAGACACCTTACCTTGACATACTGTTGTAATGACCTCAATTTCTGAATGACCAAGTTTACCAGTCCATCTAGGTCATAACTCACGTGTCACTCCTTTGATAGGAAAGTATTAATAGCTTGTTAATATTACCTTTCATAGATGGTCCTTGTTCTTCATTTAGCAGTGTTTTAACTCCTTGAGGGCAGAATCTGGCAATATTGTATAATTATTAACTATTTAATAAATAACTTATTTTAAAGCTGTTAAACATCCCCTTGAATGGGGAGAGTCCATGTCTCCTTTTCCTATAGCAACATGGTTGACACACTCTTAGGAATTCAGTACATGTTGAATTGATTAAGCAAATGACCTTGTAAATTGTGTTTACTAGGAACACAATTCTGCTTTACTAAATAATTGGCTAGGGTCACAGCTTCATTTTTTGGTAGCAAGTACAGCTCTAGCTTTGGGTTTTAGGAGGACAAAAAGTTACAAAAGACTTTTACTCTTTTTTGTTTTGATTGTAGGAAGTAGAACAGCTGAGAATGGAACGCCTACAGATTGATGAACAGCTACGACAGATTGGTATGGGTTTCAGACCTTCTTCCACCAGAGGGCCTGAAAAAGAAAAAGGATATGCCACTGATGAAAGTACCATCTCTTCTGTACAAGGTTCTAGGTCTTATAGTGGAAGAGGCAGAGGTCGTCGGGGCCCTAATTACACCTCCGGTTATGGTAAAAAAAACATTTTTTTCTTGGTGTAGTAGTAGTAGTAGGTAAAATTTAGGTGCTCCAAGATATTTTGCTTATAATAAGGTCATCACTGTATTGGCTTTGAGGGTAGCAGGTAGTTCTGAGGCATATGTCTTAATAGTAGTAATGGCATACTTTATGCTAATCACAATAAAAGGTATATAATAATTTCCAAGCAGTTATGTAATGAAATGAAACATGTTTTTAAATTGGTAGTTCATAATCATATTTATTCTAAATATTTAGAATAAATACATATGAAACTTGTTTTTCAAATACTTTCCTAGTATAATTTTTTACATTTCCCAGTAGAAACCAGTAATAGTGATACTGCTAGAAATCATATTTTGTCTACCCTCTGAGAAAAGTAAAAATGAAAAATATGCTAATCACTCTGCCAAGATTACATATAGCAAATCTTCACTAGCTTTTAAAATATACTTTATTGACTCATTTGGCATATTTGAATGTGTTAACATCCGACATCTGGAATAACTTTGTATAATAATAGCATTTTACTAAAATGAGGGCTTTAAAGTCAGAACATAAATATTTTATAAATGAACATTTTTCTAAAATATATTTCACTGTGAGGATTTCATAGGTCTAGGAAGGGGCCAGTGGAATGGTGATAGTCAACAATTCTCTAATCCTAAATTCTCACTTCTTCTTCAGCTTTGCAGTTGTTCCATTTTTCTACATTTGGACTTGGAGTTTAGCAGTGACCTGAGTTTTGTTTTTTCGTCTCCCTCATTTTCTTCCTTTTTCTCTTCTATTTTCCTTCTCTCTTCTTCATTCCCCTTGGGAAAGTATTTCATAAATGTTTTCCAAAAATGTAAGCATTTAAGGGAAATAGAAATAAGTGCTTGATTCCAGTGTACAGATTCCAGATCGATATTTCATATTTATTGAAGGATTGTCTAATGATGCCAGAGTTATATTTACTTATACTGTCTTTCACTTGTTAAAGCTTAAGTATCCCTTCCCTTTAATGTCATATCTCTTGTTCTCACTTTTTTAGTTTTTTTATTTTAGTTAACCATGTATTGAAACCTAAAAAGCAAAATTCTAGTATAGAAATGTTCAGCATGTGAAGGGCTGAGAGAATTAAACAATTATTATTGTATTCCTGAAAATATATTTAATACAAAAGACAACCAGTAATTAAGTAGAAATTAAAGTATTTTGATTGATTTTTGAAGCATAAATTATTAGCACAGATCATTAGATTTGACTTTTTGGATTATGAGAATGATGAATTCATTGGAAGATTTTATTAGCCTCTATGGTGAAGTCCACTTACTGATAAGAGGTCACTCTTGCAACATGCTTTTGTCAAGATTAGATAACAAAAGTGGTAGAGGAACATTACTTGGATTGAAGAAAGCTATGCAAATTGTTCAGTAGATGGCACTCTTACCTCTGAATCTTTGCAGAACTAGTAACATTGTATTTTTTGAAATAGCTGTTGAACTTGAGTGGGCTTGGGAGAGTAATAAAAACCATTTGAATTTGGTTATAGATATTCTTGTATACTTTATATTTTTAGGTGATTAATATAACTGATTTATATAATTCTTATAGAACTGTTCTATAAGGTAACAGTTATATAAGATATATAGAATATATAGATATGTATCAGTTACCTATACATCAGTTCTGTAAGAATTATAAACATTTCTTAATGTAACATCTCTGAAGTTGGTGTGTGTTTTTCATTGGACATCTTACATTGCTAATTAGCATTTTCTCTTCTTTAATGGCACACAAAAAATATATCTTACAATTGATGGCATCTTGGATTTTATAAAATGTGGTATTTAAACTTAATGCTTAGCACACATTACCGTTGAAAATGATATAAACCATCTTCACTATAAGGTGACCAGAAGTTTAGAGGGAAAATCTGATTTAAAAGTTGATTAAAAACAGGTTGCCTTTATTTTTTTGGAGTAAATAAAAATTGGATTAATGTCATGAATCATTTTTAAAGCCTTTAAAAAATTTTTGAATTATGAACTTACATTTTGCAAAATTGAGAGGTTGAAATGATTGCAATAGTTTCTATGGAGTATTAGTTTTCTGTTGCTGTAATAATAAATCATCACAAATCTTAGAGGCTTAAACAACACAGGCTTATTATCTTAGATTTCTACAAATCAGAAGTCTGACATGGGTCTTACTGGGCTAGAACCTTAAGTGTTAGCTGAGCTACATTCAATTTGGAGGGTCTAGGGGAGTCCCCTTCTCTGCAGCTGAGAAAGGTTCTCCACTTTCAAAGACCCAAGAGATTTAGTTTGGGCCTACTTGAATAGTCCACAATAATCTCCCCATCTCAAGATGCTTAACCTTAGTCTCATTTGCAGATTCCTTTTCACCATCACAAAAGCATTTAATATGAGTTACTAGAGTTATTTAATATGAATGAAGCTGAGCATGAGTCAATTCATTAGCCTTTTTGTTTTTTCAGTATCTGTCTTACCTACTGAATGAAATCTGTGATTCAGATATTTTCTTTAAATATTTTTATTTATTTATTTTTTTTTGAGACAGTCTCTCACTCTTTTTGCCCGGGCTAGAGTGAGTGCTATGGCGTCAGCCTAGCTCACAGCAACCTCAAACTCCTAGGCTCAAGCGATCCTTCTGCCTCAGCCTCCTGAGTAGCTGGGACTACAGGCATGCGCCACCATGCCCAGCTAATTTTTTCTATATATTTTTAGTTGTCCAGCTAACTTCTTTCTATTTTTTTAGTAGAGACGGGGTTCTTT
>CAUYRB010051862.1:0-26394 GCA_963574695.1 Propithecus perrieri | reverse complement strand
GGAAGACATGGGGAAGGTGGGTGGAGCTGGGCGGGTTCCCGAGCTGTGAGGTGTTTGCTCAGCACCTGTGTGTGGGCCATCCTCAGTGAGACTAGAGTGGACTCAGTTCTGTCGCCTGTCAGGGGAGATGGGGGAGCCCAGCCCCGAGAGCCCTGGGTGCTCTCCCCAGCAGGAGGTGGGAAGGCAGACCGCAGGGGTGAGGCAGGGGCTTGGGGAGAGGGTGACAGTTGGATCAGCCCCTGGGGGAACTGTCGTGACATTACCAGAGGTCCTCAGGGCCCTGCTGGAGGCAGAGCCCCCTAGAATGGGGCCAGTTGGTGACATCTGGTACCGAGGGATGCAAAGAAACCAGCTCAGAAGACCGAAAACGATATCGGACTCAGTAACGATTGCATTTGCTAGGTGAACCCTGAGCCCTTTACCTGAATCCTCGTGGACTCTCCGGAGGCAGTTCTCTGGTCAGCCCCATTTTGCAGTTGGGCAGAGGACGCTCGGAGCTGGAAAGTTCTTTCTCCAAAGTCACACAGCGAGAGCTGGGGTTGGAGCCCAGGATCTGATGACTCTATGGCTTGCGTGTGTTCACACATTCTCTCTGGAAGCCAGAGTGCAGTGGCTGCAGAGAAGGAGCGTGGGGAGGGGTCCCGGGGGGAGGGGATGGGGCCAGGAGGCTGGAGGCAAGGGGAGAAAGGGAGACCTGTGTAGCAGGGAGAGAGGACACCCAGTGCTGGGAGGGTGAGGGACAGAGGGAGCTGATGCTGGTGCGTGACTTCTGGGCAGGGTGGCTGGGTGCTCAGAGACTTTTCCCTCCAGGTCTTAAGTGCAGTCTTCCCATGTGGGATGCTTGGTCCTCGTTCCTGTGAAGTTCATCATTGTCCAGGTGATTCCGTGTCCTCCAAGCTGTAGGCTGACCCCTGCTGGGGGAATACTTGGGAGACAAATCCCTGATAACCAGAAAGAGACATGTGGGTGGTCCTGTCCCAGAGCCACGGATTTCAGGAACTCTTCCTAGCGAACTGGCTCAAGGTATTTGTAAAAGTATTTTTGTTTCATTTTCTGGTAGAGTTCAGGTGCAAAGGTTTGAGTCCACCTTTCCAGTTTGTGATTTTTGATGATCATGGGTTTGCAAAAGATCCTTTTCTTATTTCATTTATTGATCACCTTTCTGTCACTCCATTTCCCTTCTCTGTTTTTTGACAGACAATCTAAGATACTGTCAACGGAAAAAAGACCAAACTCTGTAAAATAATTTTAAAGAGATTTACTCTGAGCCAAATTCGAGGACCATGACCCGGAGCCACACCCAAGAGGTCCTGAGCAGTGGACTCGGTGTGGGTGGGTTACAGTTTGGTTTTATACATTTCAGGGAGACAGGGGTTACAGGTAAAGTCATAAATCAATACATGGGAGGCATACATTGGTTTGGCCATCTTGAAGCGGGGGCTTACAGGTTATAGGTGGGTTTAAAGATTCTTTGGCTTGTAATTGATTAAAGACGTGAAGCTTTGTCTAAAGGCTTGGAATGTTTCAACATAAGGATCTGTTTATCAGAGATAAACCATAGGACATGGATTTGTTGTGTAAATCGAGGACCTGCAGGTGTGTCTTGCATACCCTCACGCCTCTTAATGGGTTACAAACGCTGTCCCCAAGAAGGGAGGGGACATGATAAGGCATCTGACCTCCCTCCTCCTGGCAGGCAATTTAGTTTTAGGATATTCCTTCGGTCATGAGGGTGTCCATTTAGTCAGGCAGGGGGAGGTGTGTGTGTGGGGGGTGAGCCTTAAAATTTTATTTTAGTTCAGACATATACCCAGACTCCAGTGATCTGTTAAGTAAATTGAGGGCCTGCAGGTGTGGTTCAAGCTGTCTTGCATGGCCTTAGGCCTGCTAATGAGTCACAAAGGGACATCTCCCAGAAGGGAAGGTAGCACGATAAGGCAGGTCTGACCTTCCTTGCCATTGGCCAGCAACTCAGCCTTATCGTATTTCTGGGGTCCCCTTGGCCAAGACGGGGTCTATTCAGGCAGCTGGGGGGGGGCGGGGCTCAGGATTTTATCTTCGTTCACAAGGCAAAGCTTCATTTCTTCAACCGGTCACAAATCAAAGGCTCTCTGAACCCGCCTATCACCTGTTGCGCCCGCAGAGGTCCCGCCTTTCCGGGCCGAACCAGCGCCCGCGGGCGCGTGGGGACCGCGGTTTCGCGGAAACTCCGCCTGCTCTGCAGCGTACAACCCGCTGCCGCCGCGCGTCCGCGCATGGCCGCAGGACCTCTAGGCCACGCGCTCCAGCCAGCGGCATTCGGCTCAGAATGAACCTCTCTGAATTACTTTACAGCGTGGGTTTTTTCCGATTAACACCCAAATGTTGACATTTCACCCCACTTGGGAGTCCCGGAGTTCTCGGGTGGGGGTGGTGCTCTGGCTCCCGCAGGGCACGCCGGGAGGGCGGCGCGGGCGGTGACGTCAAGCGCCGCGTCGCACACTGGACGTGCGAGTGCGCGTGCGCAGCCGGACCGCCGCTTCCCAGGGGGCCGCGCGGCGCGTCCACTTCCGGTGGGCGGCGGGTCCCGGAAGCGGCGCTCGGGCCGGCGAATCCCTGGGCGCCAGGTCGGTGGGCGGCCGGAGCATGCGGGGCGGCCGGCGGCCCGCGGCGCGCAGCGCGTTCGTTCCCCCGCGGCGGTGGCGGCGGCGCGCGGCGGCTCTCCCGTGATCGGCGGCGGCCGGAGGTGCCGGCTGGGCGCGGGGCGGACGGAGCCGGCGGCGCCATGTGGAGCGGCCGCAGCTCCTTCACCAGCCTGGTGGTGGGCGTGTTCGTGGTATACGTGGTGCACACCTGCTGGGTCATGTACGGCATTGTCTACACCCGCCCGTGCGCCGGCGACGCCAACTGCATCCAGCCGTACCTGGCGCGGCGGCCCAAGCTGCAGGTGAGCGCCGGGCGGTCCTCGCGGCCGGCTGCAGACACAGCGCCCAGGCCCTCGTCACCCCGCGTGGGAGGCGCCCTGGCTCGGTCTAGCCGCTGCCCTGTCGGTCCCCTGCCAGCTTCACGCTTTGGCAGCTCTTCCTTTGCAGTGGACACAGCAGACCCCGCCGTCCTTTCCAGGCCCGGGCCCCGTGGAACTGGGGCGGAACAAGTCCCCGTCCCGCAGCCGTGCGGCCGCCGGCTCTCTGGCGTGGCTGTTCTGGCGGGGTGTGTTCTGCCCGGAGCCTTGCCGAGCTAACTTTCTTGACGCCCCTTTCCAGCTGAGTGTGTACACCACCACGCGGTCCAACCTTGGTGCTGAGAACAACATCGACCTAGTCTTGAATGTGGAAGACTTTGACGTGGAGTCCAAATTTGAAAGGTATGGGTGTAGGACACAGCGCCAGCGACAGGGTAAATGTTATTAATATTTGGATTGCTTAAGGGTTAGTGTTCAGCTTTCCTTGGAGAAGCAGTCTTACTGATGTCTTCAAAGTGGTAGAATGTTTTAACTGGAGATCTGTACGTGGCATGTCAACATTCAGATTTGAAAGTAGATGATGCCTGTGTGATTTCGGAAGTAGTGTGCACTAGTGTCTGGTGGCAGTGGGGTGCACAGCAGCAAGGGCTGGGGGTGGTTCCAGTGGAACCAGTGTCACACTCAGATGCTGCGGTAGAGACCTGACCCCTTTCACAGCCGTGGACAACTTGTCTTTTCCTGGTGGAAGTAGTTTATGTAAATTACTTGTAAAGGAAAAGGGATAGGGTGGAGGAAACAATTTTGCAGAAAATCATTAGTGACGTGATGTTAGAACAGATCAGACACTGTGCAAAAATGTAGGGTAACTTTTTAAAAATTTTAGAAAATTACATCTAACATGTGGCTCTAATAGTTTAAACTCAAGTATAATTTTAAACATTTGCTTCTTGTGATTCTGCCTTTTTCCTCTTCGTGCCTGGGGAGTGTCAGATGAGAGTGATGAAATTGTGAGACTTTGTACTGGAGTAAATGCCCCGTGGTCGGGCAGCCTCTGTGGGACAGCTGGAGGCAGGGCACTGGGGAGGGGAAGCAGGCCATCGGGTACCAGTGTCCGCCTGGCCGCCCAGCCCTGAGACCTCGGGCGAGTTATGACCGCTGAGCCCTGTGAAATGGAGGCAGGAAGTGCTAGCTCGTTCAGCTTTCACTTACAGTAGCCACATTCTTAAAAAATGCTGAGGACACATCTGTGTTGGGTTACGTTTCACAGGTGTGAACACTGCCTCCTCTGTGTCCCGCCCTGTGCTAGTCAGCGAGGACAGGTAGACTGGAGAAGGAGAGGGGAGTGAGTGCTCTTGGCTTGGGCCCCTTGTAGCTGCCGTGGCCATCTCTGTGCCTCTCACCAGGAGAGCCCCCAGGAAGGTGGGCAAAGCCTCACACCACAGCTGAGCGGGGCCATCAGACCGCGTGGTACCTGAGCCACGCTTTTTATATTTGGTGCTGGGGTGTCCATATTCCTTTGTGTCCCACTGTAGCAGGAATTACTTAGAACTCCAGCCATGAGATTGTAATGGGAGGAAGAGGAAGGACGCATCCTAAGCAGGGGAGGTGTGTGTTTAGTGCAGCATAGAGACGGAGCTGCGCAGTGCGAGTGAGCCACCGGGCGCCTGGGCTGAGGCCTGGAGACACGCCAGCTCCTGGCACCTCTACCCGGCGTGACTCTAGGATATTGGCACAGTCAGGGCCAGCGAGAGGCCTGAAAGTTGGTCTTTGGTGGCTAAGAATCTGCCATCTTTCTTTAAAATTATAACCCCAAAAAACTACCCACATTAAATTTCTGATCGTTTCCAATAGTGTCAAAGAAGCAAAATGTAGCATATGTGGCTAAACTTAGTTTGTGAGACTTGTCTGAACTTCCCTCTGTGACTTTGATGTCGGGTTGTTCAGTGTGCTGTAGAAATCAGCCAGTGTCCTGGCTGGGCCCAGGGCCCGTTTCCACCTGGCCACTGTAGCCCTGTGACCTCGGGTGGGTTATGGCCTCTCTGAGCCTCAGGAAGTGGAGGCAGGAAGTGCCGGCTCTCAGTTATAGCCGCCCAAGCCGAGGACACATCTGCCTTCAGGACTATTACTAGTAAAGTCATGGGCAGGTGGGTTTCGTTTTTAGCACTTCTGAACTAAAATTAGTTGACTCGAAACAGCATTACTTGCGAAGCTATTTGAGTGCTTTCCACGTGTATAGACATCGACTATGATACGTGTGTGGATGAGATGATAGTTTGTTCTGTTTTAGGACAGTTAATGTTTCTGTACCAAAGAAAACAAGAAACAACGGCACATTGTACGCCTACATCTTCCTCCACCATGCCGGGATCCTGCCGTGGCATGACGGGAAGCAGGTGCACCTCGTCAGTCCTCTGACCACCTACATGGTCCCCAAGCCAGAAGAAGTCAACCTGCTCACAGGGGAGCCCACCGCGCAGGTAGGGTCTTCCCTGCTCCCACTTAGAGTTGCTGCGTGTTTCTCCACGTGGGCGGCTGAGGTCGAGGGCTGTAGTGACTTTGTTGGAAAGTGAAGCCATGGAGGTGTCATTGGCATGCATTTCTACTTTTCAGCTGAATAGTTTCCCAAAGGTTTGCCGATCAATTTTAAATCACACTCGGGACAATTTAAGCGATGACTGGTATTCTTTGTCTGGATTCCCTCTCAGGCCCTGGGGAGCACCTGTCCCCTCCCACTGGGCTGCAGAGCTCACGATGCCCTTCTCATCTGGAGCCATCACTTAGAGTGGGGCTCACTGCACTCTGTGTAGGACTGGACTATTGTTGGGTATTTATTCTCCGAATGTAATCCAAAATTATCGGAAAGGTATATGTATGAGCTATATTTTAAAACCCTGTAGAGAGCTGTATGTGCAAAGAAAAACTGGAAATCACATAATTGATCATTAATGGGCCATGGGTAAAACAAGGAAATTCCAGCGTGTATGTTGACTAGAAGTTGAGATAATTTACAAAAGAAGAAAGGTGGCAGCTTTTCAGGAATCGGCTGTGAAATTGTTCGAAACACCTTGGGGTTGAGGGCAGGTTTTGAAAACCCTGCCAGCGCCAGCTCTGGCTCGTCCCAGGGCTGCACTCTTGCTGTGTCTCCTCGGGAAGGGCACCCGGCGCCTGTTTCCGCGTCCCTTCACGTGGGGACGGTGGCCCTCCTCTCAGGCATGCTGAGGAGGCAGTGAGGGATGGACGTGTAGCGTGTGGAGCCTTCTCTGCGACATAGCAAGTGTGAGTAAATATGAGCTGCTGCTCTGTTTGGAGAACCGTCTTCCATGTGAATTATTACAGCCAATTAAATTGTTATAGTGTGTTTCGTAGAATTTATCAGATCTTGAATAAGGATTTCCCTGTCAGAGTTTCTTTTCTGAATTTAATTTTATTGAGGATCGACCCCTAACCCTCCACACCACTCCTCCCAGACAGCCTCACACGTTTGGTTGACGCGCTGTCTCCTGTTTCGTCTCCTTAGCACTGCAGGGCTGAGTTAGCTCCAGACTCACTCGGTCTGCTGCCAAGATCACGGGGCTCTTACTCTCCTCAGGGTCCCAGAAGTGGGCCTTCTTAGGTTGGCACCCTAAAACAGGGACTGGTGCAATCCGTGACCACATGTTGCAAGACAGGTCCCCGTGGCTTCTGCGGAGAGAAGGAAGGAGGGCGTGCGAGGAGGGTCTGGGGGAGCTGGCAGCCGCAGGGTCCCTGTGGCCTCCCCAGTGGGCTCCCCCCGTTGCGGCCGTCTGGGCGCCAGTCTGTGCACAGTGAAGGTGCCGACTGCCCTCCTGCCTGGGCCCCCCCAGGCACGACCTTCCTCCCCAGCACTGCCTCTGTCTTCCTGTCCTTCAGCAGCAGATCGAGGCAGAGAAGCCATCGAGCGCCCTGGACGAGCCGGTTTCTCACTGGAGACCAAGGCTCACGCTGAACGTGATGGTGGACAACTTCGTCTTCGACGGGTCCTCCCTGCCGGCCGACGTGCACCGGTACATGAAGATGTGAGTGCCGCTCCTGGGCCTACGCGGAGCGGGTGGCACAGCGGCAGGGGCAGGAGCCACGGGCCCAGGCGAGCCAGCGCCCCTCCCAGGGCCGGCTCCTCCCCCGCCTCTCAGAGGTCGCACCGACCGAGGTTCCCACCAGGGATCGGAGGGAAATGAATGAAATCCAAACGGATCTCTCTTGCCCTCCGCTCCTGGGAGGGCTTCTGCTGGGGGAAGAGGAAGGCGCCGTGTACCTCATCACCTCGTTTCTTTACCTCGACTCGTGTAAATTTACGTAAAATTCACCTTTAGGTCATTTTAGCATCAGTTGCCATCACTAGTTAAATGTCGTTATTAAAGTCAACGCGTTTGGCCACCTCAGTTACCTTGTGTCTGCGCCCTCTGGAGAGCCCCACGGAAGCTCTGTCCACGGGCCGCCACGCAACCTCCGGAACGGCCACGCGCAGAGTCGCTGTTCTCCACATCAGTGATGCCCGTGGTATCGTCACGGGGTTTTTATGTTCTTTTAAAAATTTTTAATCTTATTGTTGAACATGCGATACACATAGCTAAATGTAAAAGGTGCAAAAGGGTCACTCAGTGGAAAGCTGCCCTGCCCTTCTCCAGCTCTGCCACGCCAGGTGCGGGTGGCAGGTGGTCGTTCCTGGTCTGCCTCTGCGTCACGGGACCCCTGAGTCTGTGCGCAGAGGCCCCAGGCTCTGTCGTCCCCCCAACTCCTAGTGGCCATGGGGCCTGTCCTGCCTGTGGCTACAGCTGTGCTGGGGGGCGGCTCACACAGGTGCGTGTTCCTAGATTCTTCTTTCTGGGAGGCTGTTCCTGGGACTCCTGTGACCAAGAAGCCGCTGAAGATGGTGCTGGGTGGGCTTTCTCTGGGGGAGACCCGGCTTCTGGGTGTGTTGAGTTCACCCACGTGTGAAAGGCGTCCTGCTAACTGGGGAATTCCGCTCTGCCCGCAGGGTCCAGCTGGGGAAGACCGTGCACTACCTGCCCATCCTGTTCATCGACCAGCTGAGCAACCGGGTGAAGGACCTGATGGTGAGCAAGCCCCTGGCTGCCAAGGCCCAGGGCACCCGCCGTGGCCAGGTGGTGGTTGTCCCTCTGCCCTGGCCTTCAGCATTGCTGGGGCGGTTTCTGAAGCTCGCACAGAGCTCCAGCCCTGGCGGAAAGTGCTACCCTCAGACGTGCGAGACCTCCTCGGGGGTCTTGGGACCTGGTCGTGCTCGGGGTTTGCTGCTGGCCTTTGAGGGGTCTTCCCGACACCCTCCCTCCTGAGCCCCCAGGTGAAAGGCTCCTAGAAGACAACCTGTGAAGCGCAGGTGCCCGAGTGCCGTGCGAGACGGCCTCCGCGTATGTGTCCGATGTGAGGACGGGTCAGTTCGGAAAGCGTCTTGGGCAGACTGCTCCCGTGGGGTTGGTCCTGCACAGGAGGCCTGAGCGGTGCGTCCCAGGCCCTGCCTTGAAGCTGTGGCTCCTGGGCCTGTCTGGCAGGCTGAGAGTCCTGTGGGAAGTGGCCGCCCTGCGGACTCTGGTGCCCTCGTGGCTTCGGGCAGTGACGGCACCCATTTCTCCCAGGGTTGCTTTGGGAGTGGCTGGAGTGTGGCCGACCTTTGGCTGATAGTGAAAGTAATAAAAGTGGTTAATCTTTGATGGCGCTGTGCTAGGCACCTGGTGAACATTCCAGCAGTCGTACGAGGAATAGTGGTGCTGCCATTTCACAGGCCGGATTGTTTGGGGTTAGGAGGTGACCTCCCAGGCTAGGGTCGCGTAGGCGCAAAAAGCTGAGTTCTCACCTCCCTGAGCTGTGGCTGTCCGTTGGGAACCCTCTCTGGAAGCCAGGTGGTGTGTTCTTTCTCGTACGGCTTTTGGTAACTGAAACAGATGCTTTCCCCGTGTTATAGGTGAGAAAACTGAGCCTCGGAGAGTGGGGAGCTTGCCAGGGCGTGCGGCTGGTCAGCAGCGCCAGGCACCTGGCCGCTTAGATGCCTGCCCAGACTCCACCAGCTCCTGCTGCCCGTGGTGTGCAGGCACGGCAGCCCTGGTGCCGCCGTTCACACAGGTCCCTGACACAGGGTGCTCTGCTCTTTGGAGCTCCGCCTGCCCCTGCACAACCTGCAGGCTGGGGCCGGGGCAGTCAGTGGCCGGCGAGCAGGTCTGGCTGACGCTCAGCCTTCCTGCGTGGTCTCTCTGCGGCACTGGTTCCCTTCTCTGTTTTCCGGAGCGTGCCTGGTGCTGTTTGCAAACCTCAGGTCGCTCCTTATTCTGCTGAAA
Organism: Propithecus perrieri; assembly: GCA_963574695.1. Lineage (NCBI taxonomy): Eukaryota > Metazoa > Chordata > Mammalia > Primates > Indriidae > Propithecus > Propithecus perrieri. The sequence goes on along the minus strand of CAUYRB010051862.1, from coordinate 17,148 downwards.
CGCACAAGATGGTGCTCTGTGAACTGCAGTGCCCACCCGGGTCACCCTTCGTGAGGCCTCGTGGTCCTGGTTCTTCGCGGGTACCTGGGAAACACTGGGTGGCGAAAGGATGGCTGCGGGTCTGTCTGGCTGGAGGCTCCAGGGCAGTGTCTGCAGAGCGCCCGTGTTTTCCTAAGAACTGCCCGGTCTTAGCCCTCGCTGCGTGTTTGGGAGAGTCCCATTCACAGACTTAGGAACGAGTGTGCAGTGCCCAGCTTGTCCCCAGCCACGTTCTTACGTGGCACTGTTGCTTTGTCTCATTTGGAGCCAGTTTTCAGGGGATGCCGTCGTTAGAGAACAGCCAAGTCCGCCAAGGGCCAGCAGGAAGCGGGGCACAGACTGCTGGGGGCCTCCGATAGGCCTGGCGGCTTGAGGGCTGCCAGAGGCCTGCTGCCCCCTGCACTGAGGCCAGTGTGCTGCGCGGGGCGCCCCTACGTGGGCTGCAGTGCCCGGGACGCGCAGGCCTGGCATCTGGTCAACCCTGGCATGATTCTGGCTGCTGACTCCCCCAGGGTCGAGGGTGTGAGTCAGGGCAGGCAGATTGGAGAGTGCAGCTTCACTGGAGCTTCCAGCACATGGAACGTGGCACTTGTGTGTGTTGGACCCCTGGGGGTGGCCACTGCCCATGTGCACTCGCCTTTGTGAACCCCGTCCCACGCCCTCCCACCCTGCTGCCCTGGGAGCTGGCTCCGTGCGCTGCCAGACGGAGAGCTTGCTTCTGAAGCACACCCGCCCCCGTTCTGTGCATCCTCAGGAGCTGGGCCCAAGTGCTACCTCTTCCTGAAGCTCTCTGGGGTCCCCACATCCACCCCCTGCCCCGTGCTTCATCCTTCAGGCTCCGAGGGCACTTCGCCCACGTGTCCTGTGGCTGTGGTGTCCCCTGCATGGCCTCTGGTTCCCAGGACGGGTCCTGCGGCTCTGCAGGCCGTGCTCTGCTCCTGCGCTCTGCTCAGCGAGGTGCCCGTGGGTTTGGGTGGCTTGGAGAGTCGAGGGGTGCACACAGACAGGTGGGATGCTGTTCGTGCCCCTGACCTCAGGGATGCGGTCAGAAGAGACGTGGGGTTCAGGTGGGTGGAGAGAGGAACCTGCCCCGTCCTCTCCCCACAGGACTCAGCGTGGTGGGAGAGGGGCGGTGGGAGTCACTGGTCCGGCCTGGCCGTGGGGGCTCAGGTGTGGGGGCTCCTGCTGGACCAGCTGCGGGTGGCCTGGGCAGCAGGAAGAGGCGCAGTGTCCCCGGGCTGTGCGGGGGTGCCGCGGGAGACTGGACTCGCTCAGTGAGAGGCTCGCAGCTGCGACCCCATCCGTGTGTCGTGGTGTGTTCTCACGTGTGGCTTTCCTCACGCAGGTCATAAACCGCTCCACCACCGAGCTGCCCCTCACCGTGTCCTACGACAAGGTCTCGCTGGGGCGGCTGCGCTTCTGGATCCACATGCAGGACGCCGTGTACTCGCTGCAGCAGTTCGGTGCGTGCCAGCTGCCGGGCCCGCCGGTGTTGCGGCTCCGGTTCATCTGTGTGGAAATGACCTGGTTGATTACGTGGATGTAATGTTTGAAACGCCACCGTTTTGGTCAAGTGAACCTTTGCTGCTGCAGAGATTCGCGTTTTCTGCGTCGGGAACAGTCTGACGTTGGGCGGTTGGAGTTGCCCTTCACGTTGCATCTCGTTCTCTGCAGGGTTTTCGGAGAAGGACGCCGATGAAGTCAAAGGCATTTTCGTGGACACCAACTTGTACTTCTTGGCCTTGACCTTCTTTGTTGCCGCCTTCCACGTGAGTTGTCTGCTGTGCCCTGGGGAGGGTGCGAGAGGCGCGGGCGTTGGGAAGGCTCGCTGGGCACTGGGCCTGGGGTTCGAGTGGGCTGCCCACGCAGCCCTGCGCCTTCCTACCACCCAGCAGCACACCGAGCCTGCAGCTGCTGGGCAGTCTGGGCACGGCAGCCCCTGCCCTTTCTGCTGACTCCCGGGGCCACGGAGCGTATACACAGCTTCTCGGACTTTCACCTTTGCTGGCTTTGGGGCAGTTTTGGAAAGACCCAAAATGCTTTGAGCAGTGTCCCCATCAGTGAGAATAATGAATGCATTTACTAAGTTACTTCATGGTGTAAATTCTGCATGACTTCAAGATTTGAAAAATCAGCTCGTGTGTATCCCATGGGCCCCTTATCCTCTGGGGGCATGTTCTCAGAACCCTAGTGGGTGCCTGAAACCTGGGTAGTACAAAACCTTACGTACGCTATGTGTTCTCTACACCTGTGTACCTGGGATAAAGCTTAACTTATAAACTAGGCACACTAAGAGATTAACAACGATACTAGCAGTAGAACGATTGTAGCAATGCGTTGTAATGAAAGTTACGTGGTTGTGGTCTCACTCTCAGAATATCTTACTATGCTGTGCTGCCGGTAACTGCAGGTGGGGGCCACCGTGCCCTCACCTCACACCTGTGCAGGTGGGGGCTGCCGTGCCCTCACCTCACACCTGTGTAGGTGGGGGCTGCTGTGCCCTCACCTCACACCTTTGCAGGTGGGCGCTGCCGTGCCCTCACTTCTGTACACGGAGTCTGGAGCTGCTAGGAGGACGCCGTCATGGCTGTCAGGCTGGGTTCCTGACCAGGGGTGGGAAGGTGGGGGGGCGCCAGGCCACGCCATCAGCACGTTCTGAGCGCCTGGGAGTCTGGCTGCCAGTCAAGCTGAAAATTTCCAAAACCATACTGGGGAATCAAGTCATGATTTTTATTAAAAGGGCAGTGTTTCAGCCTGCAGTGGTGGTGTGTTCCCGTAGTCCCAGCTACTCGGGAGGCTGAGGCAGGAGGATCGCTGGAGCCCAGGAGCTGGAGGCTGTAGTGAGCTATGAAGACACCACTGCACTTCAGCCTGGGCCACACAGTGAGACCTTGTCTCTTAAAAAGGAAAAAAAAAACGTGTTTCTAAGGATGAGCTTGTGCATTTTTAACGCCATGAGCGGGAGGCTGCCCTCCCGCATGGCAGTGGCTCAAGGGCAGGGCAGGGTGTGCCTGGCCAGCGCGTGCTCCGAGGAATTAGAGTGGAAAGTGGACATCCCAGCGTCCCTGTGGGTGCTTCTCCCCACAATCCGAGTCAAAGATGAGCATTTTAGAAGGGCCCTGGAAAAAGGCCACCTTGGCCTCCGCGGTTCTGACGTGGCAGGTGGGGCACGTGGAGTCGGGGTGCACACCTGCCTGGGTGCGCCGAGGTCGGGATGCGGGTGTTCGCAACACGTTGATATGCGAGCTGTTTTCTCGTCGTCTTCCAGCTGCTTTTCGATTTCCTGGCCTTTAAAAACGACATCAGTTTCTGGAAGAAAAAGAAGAGCATGATCGGCATGTCCACCAAGGCAGGTAGGGCCAGACCGCACCCTGCCGTTGACGGCCCAGTGTCGGGACTGCAGTGAAGCTGTGGTTTGCGATTGTCCGTGACGGGCACTGCAGACGCCACCCTGGGTTGGCTCTGGGGACCCCTCTTGGGTCAGGCGTCCTGAGCCCTCACAGGGACCCTGGCGCGACTGCCGGCGGCCACACGGCCCAGGGCTTGATCAAGACCTTCGGTGAGCGCAGGATCTGGGCCTGTGCAGTGGAAAGCCAGGTGCCGGTGCCTCTCTGACCTTCCTGAGCCCTCCTGGGCCTGAGGTAGGGCTGGGCCTGCCCCGGTTGCCTGGCCACCTCCAGCCTGGCTGTCCTCCCGCTGACTCAGGCCCCAGCGTGTGTCCCTCGGTGGTACGAGTGCTGAGCACATGGATGCTGTGCCGGGCAGGGACGACGGTGCTTGGGAGGGAAGGCACAGCTACGCAGCTGTCAGGCCAGCCCCGAGCAAGTGTCTCCAACGAAAAATTCTTTTTATCACGTGGAAAAGACTTGCCCAAGTGGGTGGTCCCAGGTGGTCCTGGCTACTTGGGTGACCCCGCTGGGTCACCAGGGGCTCGGGGGCTCTGTCCTGCGCTACTATCCTGGGAGGGGAAAGGGCCTCCTTCCTGAATCCTGTGCCCCGGCCTTTCGGGCGTCCCAGGTGGGGTGGGCAGCAGACAGTGGTATGGCCGTGACCAGCTTGTCCCGTGGCTCCGGGGCCTGCTGCCCCTGCCTGCACGTAGCCCTGGAGGAGGGAGGGAGACCTTAGAAAGCTGGAGTGGTCTTTGAAGCACAGCTTTAGAAGAAACGTTTTCCCCAGAGCCAGTGTGAAAGCAGGAAGGTGTGCAGTGGGGACGGGGAAAGCCTTGCAGTCCCCGCCAGCCGGTCCCCTCGGTGTCCTCTGCCTGCTTGTGGGCTTGTAGGCATGGCTCAGATGCACGCTCACGGGGCTGGCCCGCCACTGGTCAGTTTGTGGCCTTTGATAATCTTGTGAGCACGTTTTCTGTAGCTGCGTGATGGTCCACAGTGTTCTTTCTTAAATGGGGTGATGAGGACTAAGGGGGGACATTCAAAGCCTCCCGGGCAGCGGGGTCAGGGCAGGGGGGACGGGGTAGGGCTGCCCCACACCTCCCTCCACGCCCGGCCTTCCTTCGCAGTTCTCTGGCGCTGCTTCAGCACGGTGGTCATCTTCCTGTTCCTGCTGGACGAGCAGACGAGCCTGTTGGTGCTGGTCCCGGCGGGCATAGGAGCCGCCATCGAGGTGAGTCCCAGGCGCTGCCCGGCGCTGGGCAGGTGATCTGGGGACCTCGACGCTCGGAGAGCGCTTAGAATCCCAGAGCTGTGCGCGGAAGTGGCAGTGCTCTTCCAGCGGCCTCAGTGTTCTGGAAGCACCGAGGGACGGGAGGCGGCCTTTTTGATGGCGTCTGCAGACGAGGTCGCCATCAAGCCACACGTTCTAACGTACTTGGTAAACTGCCGCAGCAGAGCAGAGCCACACCGCACCCGCCGTGGTCTCGAGAAGCTGGTGCTTCGCTGGGTACTGAGGCACAACAGTTAAGGCCACTTGGTGCCCTCGGTCTGGCCCTGGTGGTTTGGGGACTTACAAAGGGAGCCTTGTGGGGCAGGAAGGGCATGGGAGCCACGCCTTGAGGGGCCTGCTGGGGCTGGGGGCGGGAGGGCAGACCAGGACGGGATCCCAGCCTCTCTCGGGGGCCTCTGTGCACCCACCGCCCGTGAACGGGAGCCTGAGTCACAGCCCGAGGCTCTGCGTGTCCCACCTGTGGGTGCGGTCCTGTGGCTGCCAGCGCCTGTCTGTGGGGTCCGGTGGGTGGTGGCCCTCCACGGTCTCGAGTTCGGGCAGGGCGCCAGTCCTGAGCGCAGCAGGTGATGCCAGCCGAGGATGTGGGGAGGAGGAGTTGGGGGTGGATCCCAGAGATGTTCAGAAACAGGCTCGGGACCTGCCAGGTACCCCCCAGGAAGGAGGTGGGGCCACGGGGCAGGCAGGGTGACTCAGAGCGCTGGCTCATTGGCACCTGTCAGAGCAGACGGCCTGCTGAGGGTCGGCAGAGGGCAGGGGTGGCCTGGCGGGGTGCGTGAGGTGGCCCAAGTGGTCTGCGCCCAGGCTCGAGACCTGCCCTTACTGTCCAAGCAGCTCTCGCCGGCTCCCCTCAGCCTTGGGATCTGAAATGCACGACTCCTTTTTCTCCCCAGTTGTGGAAGGTGAAGAAGGCCCTGAAGATGACTGTGGTCTGGAGGGGCCTGAGACCCGAGCTGCAGGTAGGTTCCGGCCGTGGGCCCGAGCCGCCTCTGGGACGCTGTCATCTTCCCACCCTTGCCCTGGTCCGTGTTCTGCTTCCCGGCCAGCCTGGTCACGCCCACCAGGTGTTGCACCCTGGTTAGGCGCTGACCTCGAGGGCAGGTGGTCCTTTAATCCTGCTGCTTACCCCGAGAGTGGCACCCTGCGGGCTCCGCAGGTCCTCGTGGACTTCGTTGGCGAGGTGATCCTTCATCCTCCCGAGGATGCGCCAGTCGTGGCGCCTGGCTCTGAGGCCGTTCAAAGCAGAGCCCCCAGCCCCGTCCTACAACAGGCCGCTGAGGGGTGCCGGGCTGCCTGGCCCTGCCAGGCCCCCAGGGCGGTGGGGACTGTTGGGGGAGCAATCCAGCCGGTTCCAAGTGCGGGGGCTGCTGCTGCTGAGGGGCACTTGTCCCCAGTTCCCACGTGTCGATAAGTCTCCTGGGCAGATCGGAGCTGGCAGTTGAGACTCGCTGGGCTGCTGCTGTGGGAGGACCTGGGCTGAGGTGGGACCCTCAGAAGTGGCTGTGCCCACTTTTCCAGGCTGTGAGATTTGGGACAGAAAGCTCGGAGGGTGCAGCCTGGCATCCTGTAGTTTAGCACCAGCCCAGCGACTGCTCCACCCTTGCTGGCGTTGGAGCAGTGTCAGAAACGTTTCCCTGCGGGGGAGTGTTTTCACCGTGTGGACCAGCAGCCCCCAGGAGGGGAACGGCTGCAGTGGGACACTTCCGCCTGCAGGCAGCCTTGTGCTGTGTGGGCCTGGGGCTGGGGGGGGCAGGAGGGAGTCTGTAAGACCCTCTCGGGCCCCGGGAAGGGACCTGGACGCCCTCTGAGGCCCTGAAGGGCAAGAGCGAGGCCTGCCGTGGGTTGGCCTCAAGCTCCTGCCGGAGCCTCCCTCCCTGCACGGGGAGCCAGGCCAGTGCAGCTGGGCGTGGCGCTGCGACCTTCACAGCCACCTGTGACACTCCAGTCAGCTGAGCTGTGCTGGGATCCCCTTCCTGAGTCGATAACCTCATTGTGTTGATTTCACAACAGTTTGGCACTTACAGTGAATCCGAGAGGAAAACCGAGGAGTACGACACTCAGGTGAGTGACAGGTGGTTTTGGGTGTGTGCACACGGGTCAAGTAGGACCCCGAGGAGAGGGTCTGCAGGGCTGTCCTTCAGTGCGGAAGCTGATAGGACACGGAGCAGGTGCCGTTCTCACTGGGACACTCAGTGCAGAAGCTGTTTGAGGGACACCCAGCGGGTGCCGTTCTCACTGAGACACTCGGTGCGGAAGCTGTTTGAGGGACACCCAGCGGGTGCCGTTCTCACTGTGACACTCGGTGCGGAAGCTGTTTGAGGGACGCCCAGCGGGTGCCGTTCTCACTGAGACACTCGGTGCGGAAGCTGTTTGAGGGACGCCCAGCGGGTGCCGTTCTCACTGTGACACTCGGTGCGGAAGCTGTTTGAGGGACGCCCAGCGGGTGCCGTTCTCACTGGGACACTCGGTGCGGAAGCTGTTTGAGGGACACCCAGCGGGTGCCGTTCTCACTGGGACACTCGGTGCGGAAGCTGTTTTATTGGAATTATGTTCCGCCCACGTCGAGCAGGGATCCCAGAGGTGAATCCTACAAACTTAAGTTTCTCACTGGGAGGACAGGGACCCGCTGGGACAGGCCTGGCAGGTGAAGCTGCGCCTCTGTCCCCTGTTCTGTTTGGGGCGTTATTGTTATCTGTAAGGTGACATCTGCCAGGCGCCCAGCTCATTCCCGATTGTTTGCTGTGGTTGCTGCCAGCCGACCTCCTGTCACCAAGAGCTCAGCAGCCCGGGGCCTGGAGGACGGGCCCAGCATGTCGGGGCAGCGGCTTTTCCGCACTGCCATTGGGTGGCTGGAAGTTTTGGTTTGATTTAGTTAAACATTTCTGCACGGGAACGGCTTTAGGTTTTTGGGTTAATGGTGATCAGTTTACTTTCCAGTGTTTACTCAGATCGTAATAACGCTCCAGTCAGAGTAAGTGCGGTTCGTGGTGCAGCCACTTCGTTCCTAGGGGCGACCTCAGTACGCGGTTCGGAAGTGTCTTCAGATTCTTCCCATTACGTTTGTTGATCTGTCGAAGGGTGGTTGGTTGGTTTTGTTTGTTTTTGATGAGCCAGATTCGATACGTTGTTAACCAGCGTCCAGTTTACCTTGGGCCTTGCTCTTGGCGTCGTGCGTTCTGTGGTTGGACTGGTGCGGAACGACCCGGATCCGCCAGCGCCGCGTTGCCCAGAGCGGCTCCACTGCCGCGTGGGCCTCGTGTCTTCCTGGCTCGCTCTGTTGTTGTCACCGAGTTCTGTGAAACTCCTGCCGGGGTCTGAGGTGGGCGTGTCTGACTGGGAATCTGTCCCTTGGCAGGCCATGAAGTACCTGTCCTACCTGCTGTACCCTCTCTGCGTCGGGGGCGCCGTCTACTCGCTGCTGAACATCAAGTATAAAAGGTAGGGCGCCGCGCTGACCTCGCGCCTCTCCACTGCTCACCTGAGCTCAGCAAACCGTGCCGCGGCGCCGTGGGCAAGTGCTGGGTGCAGGCGGGGACGCCACCAGCCCCTCCCCGCTGCTGTGCAAGGCGGGCTCTGTGCCCCCGTCGCCTCCCTGCAGTGGGACAGCGGGGGACCCGGCCTGGCCCCGGGGCCGTGTGCGCTCTCAGGAGCAGGCGTGAGGTGGGAGGCACAGCTAGTGGTCTGTGTCCCAGGCAGAGGGGCACGGCGGTGTCTTCCAGCCCGAGAAACATAAGCCCCCCTGCCGCGCGAGAGTGCGTGGTGTTCATAAGCGGGTGTTTGACGGAAGTTAGTCAGTTTAACACAGGTGTTAAGTGATTTGGGAGATTGGGCCTTATAACGCTCACAGCTGTCTTCCGTTCTAGCTGGTATTCCTGGTTGATCAACAGCTTTGTCAACGGTGAGTCCCCGTGTCCCTGTCTCGGCGACAGCATTTGCTGCCTGTGTCGTTTCTGCCTTGCGACCCCAGGCGACCGGCACCCTGTGATTCGAGGCTGCTCCCCCACGTCCCCCTGTCCAGGCACCTCCCTGGGGCCCCACGCTCACCACAGGGCGCCCACCTGGGCTCCAGTGCCAGGTCTGTCTGAGTCGGACACAGCGGCTCCCCTAGGCTTGGAGCCCAGCGCACGCGCAGGCAGGTGCTACTTGATGGCGCAGTTACGGTGTGAGAACGCACCGTTAGGCGATGTTGTCGTGGTGGGAACATCACAGAGTGAACTCACACCCGGGTGGTGTGGCCCCCAGCGCACCTGGACTGCATGGGAGAGCCGCCGTGGTGTGCGTAGTCCACCGTTGCGCGAGGCGCTGTCACGCAGCGCACGGCTCTAGTCTGTTTTCTTCACCAAGACAGGCACATGTAAGCGTCACGCATCTCCGTCCACGTCTGGTTCCTCAGAGCAGACCAGGTGCAGCAGCCTCACGCAGGTGCCCCGCAGGGACCCCGCCTGGGCTTGTGCGGCACGTCAGGGCCGCGGCCCCTGCACCTGGAGCCGGCGTCCTAGGGCGCGCTGGGCTGCGAGCGGCTGTGTGCAGCCCCCTGCCCCCCGGGCCCTGCCCTGGCGCAGCTTCAGGGTCTCCTTGGGCGGTGGCCTGCGAGCCCTGGGCCAGCGTGTGTCTCACGCAGTGCTGCGGCTCCCCGATTGCCGTGCCCCTGGGTGTGAGTCCCACGCTGGCCCCCGTGCCCCCAGGACACAGCCCCAGAAGGTTCCGGTGTTCGGCACACACCTGAACCCTGTGGGCAGGGGTTACGCTGAGTTATCCTAAGAGTTTTACTCGCCGAGTCGTCGTTGACTCTCAGTAAATTTCCCAGCCTGAAAGCTACGTCCCACCAAGGCAGACTCCCCAGAGTTGTCTGGATGTAGCTTCTGCCCGGCGTGCACAGGCGCGGGGCCGCCCTCCATGTGTGCCGTCTCTCTCTGCAGGAGTCTACGCCTTTGGCTTCCTCTTCATGCTGCCGCAGCTCTTTGTGAACTACAAGGTAAGGCCTCGCAGCGCCGTTCAGACGGTCGCGCCGTGTTCCCTGCTGCCCGCGCCTGACCTGTGCTCTCTCCTGTCCCAGATGAAGTCGGTGGCGCATCTGCCCTGGAAGGCCTTCACCTACAAGGTGCGTGCTCCGCCTGGCGAGGGTGGGGTTTCCTCACGGGCAGAGCGGGCTGGGAGACGCCTTCCAGGGAACATCGCTGCAGGGGTTGTCTCGACCCAGAATGCTTTCGGCAGCCCGTCGTTTTGTTAAATACTTGAAAAATGTTAAGGGATCTCTTGTAAAAAATGTGAAGAGCCGTAGAGTAACTTTGAAAAGCTCTGAAAGACTCCAGTTCTCGGGCTGTGGTAGTGACAGGGTATTTTGAGTTAAAAGTCACGTACCTCCCAGTGGTACCGGGAGCCCCGGCTTGCAGAGCTCGAGCGGTGCCCTGACTCAGCGTGGAACGGGAGGGGCTGAGGTCAACTGCGACGTGGTTGCAGTTTTCTGGAGTAAAATTCTAGGCTCCCAGAGGAAAGAGCGACACTCAGGTGGTTCTGCTCTGGGGTCGGGTTTCCGGATAGCGCCCTTCGGGTTCTGCGCACGTGGAGAGCCCGGCCGGCCCCCGGGAGGCTGTGCTCGGGGCCCAGCGGGGAGAGCAGAGCACTTCTCGCAGGCTTCCTGCCGCTGTGAGGAGCGGGTACGAGCGCTGCCTGTCTGCCGTCGAGCACTTTGCTCGCTCAGCTCGCAGAACAGGTGGGGTCCAGCCCTGGACAGGGCTCACCTTCCTCCCCTGGCCCCGCAGGCGTTCAACACCTTCATCGACGACGTCTTCGCCTTCATCATCACCATGCCCACGTCGCACCGGCTGGCCTGCTTCCGGGACGACGTGGTGTTCCTCGTCTACCTTTACCAGCGCTGGTGAGTGCGGGCGTCCGCGCCTGCGTCTGAGCGTGTTGCTGCTGTGCAGCGCAGCGACTGTTTCGTAGACGCCTGCGCCTGTCCGTTCATCGGGAGAGAAAGACACCTTGCAGCTGCTTTTCCTGCGTAGCCTGAAACTTGGGTTGCAGTTGCCAGGGCTGTGGCGTGGCAAGAAATCGTCCCCTCTTTTGCTGTGGTACTTCAGACGTGCTTGTTCTGTCTGCGCTGTTCTTTAGCCGGCGTAAGCATGTTTCTGTCCCTGATGTGTTTACACATTCGCAGTCATTGCCGTAGCAGAGACAGCGCCTAAAGGGCTCAGCCTCACCCTGCGTGTCCGGCCAGCGGACACTGGGCTACCAGGGTCCCAGGCCCCTGCACGGTGGAGCTTTGTGAAGAGCACGCCCACCTGAGCCCTAGCTGCTCCCATAAACCAGTCTCCAGGGCCTCGAGACCAAATCCCGTCTCCCTCCCAGCTCGGTCCTTGGATTGAGGACTGTCAGCTAAGGAAGAGCCTTCGAGAGAGGTTTTTAACCGCATCCCCTCCAGGGATGGTGTCTGGCCTCCCCTTTGCGCTGTGTCCGGTGTGGGGCCCGGGGTTTTCCTGGGGCAGGCCTCCCTCGGGAGGCACCATGTCCCAGGCCACCAACTGCAAAGACCAGCAAGGATACAAGCTGCCGATCACTCGGCCCAGCCCCGGGTACTGGGGTGGAGGCAGGGGCTTCTCCGTGCCGTGGTGAGCCCCGGTGCCTGCCGCAAGGGGTCTTTTCCCCTCAGCCCCTCCTGGGGGGCCCTGCCGAGGTCCCAGGTGGGCTCCCTCGGAGCAGCTGTGCCCTCCCGTGTGCAGCCTCAGGCCCTGCAGCCCGTCCAGAACCCCTGTCCCCATCACGCTGGCATCATTCTGTGCACGTCTCTGACCCTTTATTCCGGGGCATTCCACACATCCGCGCAGCGGGCGGGAGCCCAGCACCGGCCCTGGCCCACCGTTGGCTCACCCAGCTCCCTGTGCGGTTGCAGGGGCAGCCGTCTGTCTCTGACAGGGAAGGGCTGCTACCACGTGAGCACGGGCCCAGTCGCTCAGCCTCATTCTCCGCGTGCCCCGGCTTTGGAACCCCCTCCACCCCACCCCACCGCGGTGGGCCCCTGGCTCCCCTGGGGGTAGAGACCGCGCCGAGACGAGCTCGGCTGTGTTGCGGCTGTGCCTGGCGCAGTCACTCTGCAGGGCCCCCTCAGGCCAGGGCCCTTCAGGCAGCTCCGAGTCCTACGCCCTGGAGCCCCAGAAACCCTGGTTCTCTGCGAGGCGTTCACGCACGTGCGTCCTGCTCCAGGGCTGCGGACGGTGCTGGGCAGGGACCCGGGGCTCTCGGCGGGGGCAGGTCGTTTTTAAAGCTGCAACCACACTTCATCGTCCAGCTGTGCAGAGCTCCATGCTGCAGGTGCCGCGTCCATCGTGCCTCAGTTTCTACACTGGTGACCAGATGGCGTCGGCAAGGCCCCTGGGGCATCTCGGGGTTAAAGGGAGCGGTCACTTGTGACGTGCTCACGGCTGGACCGCGGCCCTGGGAAGCCCCGTGAGCGTGAGCTGTCTCTGCGCTGTCGTTCAAGCCCCCGTAGTTTCACGTTTCCCCGAAGTGCGGCTCCACCCTCCCGCGCGGCCGGGCTGCTCCGCTGAGAGCCGGCGCCGCCTGCCCGTTGCGGTGGACACGGGGTCCGGGCCCCTGAGCCCCACGGGAGGCAGCAGGCCCTGCCGCCTCGCCTTTTCCCACTGCCTTGTTACCGCGCTGCTGTTGGAACGCGAAACCGGACTCCCAGCTCCCCGCAGGTGGCCGCGCCCGGGTGGTGTGCCGTGACTCGCCCCGTCTGTCCTTGCAGGCTTTACCCCGTGGATAGGAGCAGAGTGAACGAGTTCGGGGAATCCTACGGGGAGGAGCCCGCGCAGAAGCCGCACGCAGACTGAATGCTGCCTGGATACTGGGCCGCCGTGCTGAGCAGAACTTGCGTTGTCAACTGGGTATTTCTGGAAGCTTCTGGTGGAATCTTCTGGACGTTACGTCTCCTGCGTTGCCAAAATCCCTTCGAACGTTTCTTGTACGTCTCCCGAGTTCCCTTCGTGTTGGATTTGGAAGGTGCTGGTAGCATCACGATACCACGTGTGAACATCTGTCTTGGCCACAGAGCTGGGCGCTGGTGGTCCCCTGGGCTGCGTGGCAGCTCCCAGCACAGGAGTACCGGGGGCTGGGCTGTGCCATGACCCGCACCCAGCACCTGCCGGGGCCCCGGGAGGCAGGGAGGATGCGGGATTTGCATTTCAAGTTGTTTTTTAAGTGCTCCTTATGTGAATTCAAATGCATATGGAAATTCATTCCATGTGGACTCTGGGATCAAATGGCTTTTCCCCTTTTGTTTAAAGTTTGATTGTTTTAAAGCTTTACGTATGTTTCTATTTTAAAATAAATTTTTCTGGCTGTGAGTTTTCTTGACCTGGTAGGATATGGAAAGTATGTCAGATACTTAAGTTTGACCTTTTTCTAGGAATTAACGCATAATGTGGATTTATTTATGCATTAAGAAGAGAAAATTTATGGAGGCTGCTCCAAGCCTTGAATCACGAATGCTCTTACACTTAGGTCTCACTTACTCAAGCCTGAATTGCTGCACAGAACCGTGACTGATCAGATTAATTGTATGTCTGTGAAGAGAGATGCCCAGGGTCGAAGCAGAGAAAGAGGTAGGACAGAAAGGTGTGTTTTCAGAGACGGGTAGAGGATGCCCAGATTCGGTGGGCAGCGAAGTTTAATCGTGTTGAGTGAAATTACATTCTTGAGAACGCAATTTTCAGAGTGTGCCTTCACCAGCCGAGCGCGTGTTTGTGGAACACGCTGCGTCTCCAGCCAGAGACGGGCCTGGCGCTCAGCACAGGCTCGCGGCTCTGCCCCCCAGAGCTCATGGCCTTGGGGGCCCTGTCCTCCCCGGGCGGGGCCCTTGCGGGAGCACCAGCACTGGGCCTGGGGGCTGCGGGGGCCTGTCCCCCGTGGGCCGTGGCGACACACATACCCGCACTCACGTGGACGAGAGGCGCAATTCCAGGTGTTCAAACTGAAAACCAAACCCAGGTACTTGTCAGGGAATCACTAGATGACAGGTATGTTGTAAATGTTGGTGATTTGCAAGAAAACACATTGGTTTCAAGTTGCCATTTTTTAGTTTTATCAGTTAAAATGCCAATACAAACACATGGTCTCATAATCGGTACTTAGAACCGTGTGTTGTCAGCGGGCCTTCAGGGCCCACGCAGAGAGCGTGTGAAGGCTCAGGGCTTGTCACTCTTAGGCCCTGGGACAGAGGGACACAGGTGGGGAGACGGGGGGCCGTGGGCAGGTTGGAACCAGCCTCGCACGGTGCGCCTGGTCCCCTGGGTGGGCGCCTGTTTGTGGGCACGGTGGGAAATGGGAAGTTTTTAAAACTCGCACTGGGCTTCGCGCCCAGGTACCCAGTGCCTTTCCCTGGGGCACCTAAGCAGCGGCTTCCCCAGTGAGTTCTTTCCACACCTGCGATTGTCTTTGGAGGAAAGGAGGCGGCGGCGTAACGCGGCTGGCTGTGCCCCATCAGGGTTCACCGGCACATCCCGACACGCACACGGGGAGGACTGTTCCAAACGCACTGCAGACGGCACCGGCTTTGCCCGCAGGGCCCTGGGGGCTGGCCCCCAGCATGGGCCGTTGTTTCTCCGCCCAGGGAAGGCCAGCACACGTGGCCCAGGCCCCCCAAAAACGACCTGCTGTAGGACCGACTTCCTTGGATTAGAAGCCTGACAAACATCAGCCTTAGCTCTCTGCAGGACTTTGCTACTCTGGTTTTCCAGTTTCAACATCAAAAATAGTTGTTACGAGGACTGTTAGTTTTGCGGTAACACCTGCTACCGTTTTAGCTGACATGTTCTAGAAAGGGGAACGCAGGAACCTGTAAACCTGACAGCTCAGCACGTCTCCCAGCAGGTGCCTGGTGGGGGCGGCCCGGCCGGGAGGCCCTGCGCGGTCCGCGCCGCGGGAGCTCCGTTGCTGCCGTCTCCAGCACTGGCTTCCGGTGACGCTCCCGTGTTACGAGTGGCGTCACACACGGAGCAGCTGCTGTGTGCAGCTGTTGAAGTCACGCTCTTTTTCAGAGAAATGGTTACTCAACACCAAGTTCCAGGTTGCTCCTCTGTGAGGCGCGGCTAGTGCCGGAGTTACCAGGTTACCCACGTGAGGTGCTGAGCAGAGGTTTAGGTCAAGTGTGTTGGAGAGGGAGACCGTTCAAGTCCTTCCACGCCGGGACTCAGCGCCTGTTCTGACGGCCTTGGCCTTCGCCCGTGTGGGCCGATGCTCTCGCACGCACGCGGCCGTGTCGGCCACCTCTGGGGTCACGGGCGTCCTGAGCCTGCGCTGCCCTACCGCCCTGCGCTTTCTTCTGAATTCCGTTACTATTTCTTCACGTCAAGGCCACGTCTCGTGCGATGATGACAGGTGCGACCTGGAGAAGAACACTGCGAGTGTCAGTCTCAGTGCGTGGAGACCCTTAAAAGCTGTGGTCAATGTCTGTGAACCAGATTACCATGTGCAGGCGGAAACCTGGAGCTCGGCAAGGACCCAGAGCCACGCCGCACGTGGAATTCCCATGTCCCGATCCCGGCCAGGATGGGCCCCTGTCCCTGGCAGCCGCTGCCCAGAGCACGCAGGGGCACCCCCCACCCCCCAGTACTGGCCACTCACATCGTAGAAGAGACTTTCCTCAGAGTTAATGTAAAAGCTCAAAAATAAGCACGAATACCAGCCTCTCTCATGAGGTATCTGCCCACGTGTGGCCCGTAGAAGCCAATTCGGTGGTTGTCGGGTCTCTGCAAAGGCACCGGGCTCTGCCTGCTGGGCTCAGCCCAGGTGTGTCCCGCAGGCCGGGGTCTCGGGAAGAAGGAGGGTATCTGGATGGGTGTGGCTGGGAGCCCCGGCAAAGCGGAGTGTGTTCCGAGAGTGACGCGTGTGCGAGCCCGTCTCGGTGCCCCGGGCCAGAGCGCACCCCTCTCCTGAAGACCACATGCAACCCGCAGGGACGTGAGGCCGGGCTGCCCAGGTCCACATCCTGTGACACCACCGCAGCTCCCCACAACGTCATGGCTCAAGCACAGGGACTTGCTCTCGCGGTGGGGAGGCCGGAGCCCAGGCTGGGTGTGGGAGGGCCGCTGCCCTTCACCGAGAGCTGCACCCGGGTGCTGCAGCCCTGCTGCCCTGGTCACACCCTCTGCTCTCTCTCCTCTGGGGGTCACCCGCCCGAGGTCCGTCCTGCCACGCCAGGCCACACGTGCAGGGGCTGGGGCCTGGACGTCTTGGGGGCCACACGTCCACCTGCCACATCCTGCCCGGTTGCCCTTGCTGGACCTTCCATGCCATGACGTCCAGACCAGCTGCGTCCTGTTGACTCAACCCACAGCTGGGAGGTGAGCCCTTCCTCAAGCCCTTCCTCGACAGATGTGCCCTGCGCAGCCCAGCGGCTCCCGTGTCCACACTCAGGCACCAGCCACGTGTCACCCCAGGCCCCCTCGAGGTCCTCCCAGGGGAACCACTGGGCGACCCTATCCCCGCCCACCGTGGCCGGGCCGCACACGTGGACAGAGCCTCATGCCGGGCCCCGGAGCCCGGCTTGGCTCAGAGCTTGTCTGCTGCGGTGCAGCCGGCTGCTGCTTGGTGCACTGATGTGCAGCGCTTCCTGTGGGCAGCGTTCCGTGGCGTGAACAGACCACAGCGCATCCACTCGCAGGTTTCCCACTGGGGCTGCGACGGATCAGGCCACCGTGCACGTCTCCCGTCTTTGGGGCCTGGACTCAGCAGGAACTCGGCTGCCATGGAACAGGGTGCGAGCTCCAGAAAACTGATGTCAGCGGTTTCTGCAAGGACGGTGCCAACCCGCTCATCCCCCAGCGAAGCACGAGAGCGCCGTGCGCACCTCAGCCGCACCGACTCGTGGCGCTGCCGCCTTTGTAACAGTGGCAGTTCCGGTGTGTGTGGCAGTATCTTTTTGAGGCTTTAATTTGCATTTTCCTGCTGACTAGTGGTGCTGAACGCCTTTCCGTAGCCGTGGCGACCGTTGGGGCATCCTCTTTCTGTGAGGCACGTACGTTTTCACATCTTTCTTCCACAGTCGCACCTGAGCAACGCTGCGGGAGCCACGTGCAGCGAGGTTGAAAGCATTTCCTGTTTCTCGTCCTGGAGTCACCTGCGCAGGGCTGGCAATGCGCCTGGCGAGGCCGCCTGGGCCTGAGGTTTCCTGTGTGGGGCGTCTGTTTACTCTGACTCAAGTGCTGTAACTTCTGTGGTTACGCTACACGGGTTTGCTACTTTCCCCTGAAGCTTTATTATTTTCTTTACTTAAAGAATTTGTCCATTTGGTCGGGCGCGGTGGCTCACGCCTGTAATCCTAGCTCTCTGGGAGGCCGAGGCGGGCGGATTGTTTGAGCTCAGGAGTTGGAAACCAGCCTGAGCAAGAGCGAGACCCCGTCTCTACTAAAAATAGAAAGAAATTAATTGGACAAC
>CAUYRB010051860.1:0-12376 GCA_963574695.1 Propithecus perrieri | reverse complement strand
CTGGTTCCTTTGGAACCACCCCACTCAGCCACCCCTTGCTCAAAATCCAGCCACCCCTTGGCCGGGCGCGGTGGCTCACGCCTGTAATCCTAGCTCTCTGGGAGGCCGAGGTGGGCGGATTGTTTGAGCTCAGAAGTTCGAGACCAGCCTGAGCAAGAGCGAGACCCCCGTCTCTACTAAAAATAGCAAGAAATTAATTGGACAACTAAAAATATATAGAAAAAATTAGCCGGGCATGGTGGCGCATGCCTGTAGTCCCAGCTACTCGGGAGGCTGAGGCAGGAGGATCGCTTGAGCCCAGGAGTTTGAGGTTGCTGTGAGCTAGGATAATGCCACGGCACTCTAACCTGGGCAACACAGTGAGACTCTGTCTGAAAAAAAAGAAAAAAAAAAAGAAAGTAGGTTTTGAGTTCATAACTCAAGTTAATGGCCCTGAGTGTAAAGGGAGCAAACTGTTGATATGGCTAGCACATAAATGTAGATTTACCATGAAACTAACAGAACTTTAGCTTCAAGGCCCGTCATTGCACAGATGGGCTCCTTTAAGGGCTCTGAGAGAGATTCTAGTGATGTGATTGTATATTCATATGTTTTTATAAAATTTGCAAAATAAGATATTTTGACTGCAATTGATTAAGACTGCTGCCTCTTTCTCTCTGTCACTCCAACTTTCTCTCCAACTTTCTTTCTGTCACTCTTCCCCTAGATTTGCAGGGTACTCGAGTGACCACAGGCATTATGAGGTTCCAGCTAAGGAAACTGTGTTGGGAATGTATTTATTTTGTGTTTTGTGAGTCATAGGAATGTTTTTGCTTGCTCTTCTCGTATAGGAATAGCTTCTAGGAATAATCCTGTCATCACGCCAACTTCCTGAAACCATGTAAAATGGTACAGACCTAGATGCTATCCATATATAAACATGCCCTACTGTACCTGGCATTAAAATATATGGGTAATGATGGAGAAACAATGTTTGAAATGTATGGAGCCAAATGGCCTGTGGAAAAGTCTTCCAGACCTCAAATATGTAAAATTTCAAGAGGTGAATTCAGTTATCTTTAATTCCTAGAAAAAATGGAAGTTGTGTACTGTAAGAATATATACAATAATGCACCCTATATAATTATCAGTGCATGATCATTTTTTCTCTCTTGATGGAATTTATGTGAAATTTATCAAAATTTCTATGTATGTAGGGCAGAAAACTTGTAGAAGTACTCCCAACAGCTGTACAACTGGGTGTGAAGTCATGTTTTATGCATCCTAACATACCGCATCTCATTACCAGTAACAAGTTGTGAAGCTAAAAGTTTTTTTTTTAACTATCAGTATTATAACACAAATTTCATCAGCTATGTTTCAGACTGACTTTTACTTCTATTACCTCTTTATAGATAATATATTACAAAATTGTCAGTATGAGGAAGTATTCAAAGGTTATGTACAGCCAAAACAAATTACAGGGAAGGAAATATAGTATGTTTCAGACAATTAATAAAAACATCGTGTTGTTTACATTGATTTTGCCATGTCTGTATTAGTCAGCTTTTAAAAAGTTTGTAATTTTTGTAATTTCTTTTCTCATTTGAAATATTCACTTTTTTAACAAATTTTGTATTAATAATTTAGTTCTTTTTTGTGTGCTAACGAGGGCTTCTTAAATTGTATAAACTTCAAACCTCACAAAACCTGTAATAGCCTTTGACAGTCAGATTATGCAGGACAGAACAGTTTTTCTGGAAAGGGATGTTAGTTTACTCCTAACACTGCTGAGAGCATCCAGTTAATCACTAAACTGAAATGAAACATTCTGCAGTTGGGACTACTCTTGGAAATGGCCTTCTCTGCTTTTAGTACCTAGCTATGGACTCTTAATTCTCCGTAATGGATCAGCTGCATCCTAGAGCAGATGTTGTCCAAAGCCTTTGGGCGTCCTTTTGCTTAATGACTTTCTTTTTCAAATGAACATGAGATTTCTCAAGCTTTCCTGTTCCCTCCCAGAAATGTGGCGCAGGGAGGACATAGGACCTTGAGATACCAAAAAAAAAAAAAAGTTTGTGATGTTCTCTGTGTTACTGCTCCAGAAAAATGTTTTACCTTAATTTTTCTCTTCCTTTTTTTTAAATGGAAAGTAAACCTAGGAAATCCCATCTATGTCTTAGAAATCAGAAATTGGGCTTGAATCGTTTTTGAGCTAAAACCAAGTATACTTTGTGTCAGTGAGTACAAGTGAAATATTAACATTGTGGGCATTCACCAGGTAATGTTTCAAATGCAAACTCCTATTAAGAATTTTTCAACTCATTCTGTGTTACTAGCCTTCAAGAATCTCTGTAAACTTCTAAAGAGCTTGTCATAATTACACAATGAAAAGTAAGCGATGAACTAGATTTCCACTGTGATATTTTGCTCTTATGAAATTTTACAGAGAAAGCCAGCCCAATAGATTGATTTATGATAGGATCAGTTCTCATCTAAGGGATTGTTGTCATCCTGCATTGGGTAGTTTCCTCTGATCTTTATTCAGAGTTTTGCAGTTATCAATCTCTTACTTCCTAAGGGCAAGTCCCTTGATGTTTCCCTGGGAGAAAAACGACTTTCAATACATCGATAATAAAAAAAAGAGGTGGACAAGATCAAGTCAGTTTAAGGAAGATCTAGTAATTTTAAATCTGACTTGCATTTTGTTTATAATGGCTGAAATAATCTGTCCTTTAACAAGAAGACCTAATGCTCTGTTTCTCGACTGCTGAAGATATATGTTGAAACAACTTCCTGAGCTAGGGAATGAAAAGCCAGCAGAACAAACGGATGAAGCTGCAGCATCTTGCTAATCTGCAAATTAAGCATTCCTCACATGGTCTATATGCCTTCATCCTGGATCAGACATCTGCTTCTTTCCCTGTTCCAACAGGGCAGCATTTCATTCCTTCCTTTTCTCTCCAGAATTTTTCTTTACTTTCTGATCTGTAGAAAGGCCTCTGAATAATGGCTATATCTATTCATTTTATAGCTATTGCTATAATAAAATTTATCTCTGCATCTCATCTACATTTCAGTTTAGTGATTTCTTATCTCCTTGGTCCATGTCTGTGCATGTTCTACAATATTCTCACATATATTCAAAATCTGTAAAATAGCAATAATACAGTAATCCCCCCTTATCCGAGGGGGGCATGTTCCTATCTCCTGTGGATGCCTGAAACCACAAATAATACTGGACCCTATATATACTAAGTTTTTTCCTATACATATATACATATGATAAAGATTAATTTATAAATTAGTCACAGTAAGAGATTAACAGTAATAACCAATAATAAAATAGAACAGTTATAGTAATACGCCAGCATCACTACTGTTGTGCTTTATTAAGTAAGATAATTGGGTTATTTGAACACAAGCACCGCGATACTGAGACAGCTGATTTGACAACCGAGATGGCTCCTAAGTGACTAACAGGTGGGAGCAGCTACAGCATGGACGTGCTGGCCAAAGGGAGGACTCGCGTCCCGGGCAGGAAGAAGCAGGACTGCACGAGATTGCATCATGCTACTCAGAACAATGTGCAATTTAAAACTTGTGATTTGATTATTTCTGGGATTTTTTATTTAATATTTTTGAACTGAGGTTGACCACTGGTAACTGAAACTGTGGAAAGCAAAACTATAGCTAAGGGGAGGAGACTACTGTCATAGTCACTATTAGAAATTATCGTTTTGTAAGTCAAAAGGAGTCAAATATTGCCAGTTTCAGGTGGGGTAACCCCTTACCTCATGGAATTGAAAAATTAATTATATAGGGAAAAGTTTCATCCACCCCGTCTCCATCCAAACCTAACACTCTTTTTAATGGTTTATTGTGTCTCCTTCCAGAAGATCTTTACATCAATATAAGCAAATAAAAATATATATCCTTTATTTTTCTTTTTCTCACAAAAAGGAGTATATCATACTCATTATGTGCCTTGCTTTTTAAAAAAAATCTTAATGTATCTTATATATCAGTAGCTTTCTGTCACCCCCCTCCTCCTTTTCTTTTTAACAGTACGTAAGTATTCCATGGTAAAAATGTAATGCAACCTATTTTACCAGCCTTGATTGATGATTTTTCAGGTTGATGATATTTTTTAAGGAGATTACTGATACCATCACCTAAATTCTTTGCTATTATAAACAATGTTGTATGGAATAAGATTGACATTATGTCCATGTATGCAGATGTACGATTAAAATGAATTCTCAGAAATGGAGTTGCTGAATCAAATGGTGAATGTATTTGCAATGGCAGTTACTGCCACCATTGCCTCCACAGTGACCCTTTGTGCTGCTACCAAACACTGAACGAAAATGCCATCTCCCCACAGCTTCACTAGCAAAATGTGTTGTTAATGGCTGAAATTTTTGCCGATATAAGGGGGAAGTAGTATTTTAGTATGGTTTTAATTTGTATTAAATTATTACAAATAAAGTTTAATGGTTTTTTTTTTACTTAAAAATCATTTGTTTACTTTTTCCCATCAAGAATCTATTCTTGGCCAGGCGCGGTGGCTCATGCCTGTAATCCTAGCACTCTGGGAGGCCGAGGCGGACGGATTGTTTGAGCTCAGGAGTTCGAAACCAGCCTGAGCAAGAGCGAGACCCTGTCTCTACCAAAAATAGAAAGAAATTAATTGGACAGCTAAAAATATATAGAAAAAAATTAGCCAGGCATGGTGGCGCATGCCTGTAGTCCCAGCTACTCAGGAGGCTGAGGCAGAAGGATTGCTTGAGCCCAGGAGTTTGAGGTTGCTGTGAGCTAGGCTGACGCCACGGCACTCATTCTAGCCCGGGCAACAAAGCGAGACTCTGTCTCAAAAAAAAGAATCTATTCTTCTTTTTCTCCTTTTACTGTTAATTTATGTATCTCATTCTTGTCATTTTTTTAGGAGCTCTTTATGTATTAGGGAAATTAGCACTATGTTTCTAACATGAATTGTAAATACTTTTCCCAGTTAATCAACTGTATTTTGCTTATCTTTTTGTTTTGCTGAATGCAAGATTTTATTTATATGATTGTAGACATATCTAGTTATCCATCTTTCTTTAATAACTTTTAGATTTTGAGTCATAGTTAGACCTTATTCCAAGGTTATAAAAGATTTTTCTAGGACCTTTTAAAAAATAAAATAAAAATTTTAAATTAAAAATTTAAAAAACATTTCAAAAATTTTAAAAATGGAATTTAAAAAAATTGTTCTCTTTTTCAGAGTTTTCCAAGCTATTTTTCTTATTTATTTTTCCATCTAAACTTGAGAATAACCTTTTTTAGTAAGAAGTATGCTGTTGATATTTTTGAGATTCCATTGTATTTCTAAATTCACTGAGGGAGAAGTGACATCTTTGTGATACTGAGTCTTTTACTCAAGAATATCTTTTCATTTGCTTGTGTCTTCCCTTGTGTCCTTCTGAAATGCTGCTTTACATAGGACTTATACAGTTTTTATTGTTTTTCCCCAGGCATTATACCTTTTTTGTTGCAATTAGAAATGGTTTTTTTTTCTTCTATTACATTTCCTGACTTGTTTCTGGTATACATGAAATGTATTGATTTCTATATATTAATTTTATACTCTGCTACCTTATTGAATTCTCATACTGCTTGTAGTAGTTTTTCAGTTGATTTGTAAGTTTTCCAAGTATAAAATCATATAATCTGAAAGTAGGGACAGTTTTACCTCCTCCTTTCCATTTTACATAATTATATAAAAATGTCAAACAATATAGGAATATTTTGAATCACAAACAAGAATCTTTCTTAATTTCCCCAGTCAGCTATCTTTCCCAAATATAACCAATGTTCGTCTAAAGCACTACATGCATATTTATATAAGTGTGTGTACAAAAAAATATATAATTTTGTTTTCTATTTGCATATTTGGAATATACTTTACATTTTTTATAGATGGGGTCTTGCTACATTGCCCAGGGTGGTCTTGAACTCCTGGGCTCACTCAAGCAATCCTCCTACCTTAACCTCCTAAAGTGCTGGCATTACAGGCATGAGCTATCACACCCAGCCCATATTTGGAATATATTTTATATACACTATTCTTTTACTTAGCTGTCTTTGAAAACATTTTTTGAAACAGCCACAAACCTACAGAGAAATTGCAAGAACAAAACAAAGAACTTATTTTCCTGAACCATTTAAATTACTAACCTGATCCTCTATAACCCTGCATACTTCAGTGTGAATTTCCTGTATTCAGGGATGTCATCCAACAGAATCATCAAAAATCAGGTAATCAACATCAAAACATTAAAACCATTGTATTAGTCAGGTCAGAGAAACAGAATCAATAGTTTATATACATATATAAAGAGATTTATTAGAAGGTATTGGCTGTCACGATTGTTAAGGCTAAGTCCCATGATCTGCTGTCTGCAAGCAGGAGACTCAGGAAAGCCAGTGGTGTGGTTTGAAGACCCGAGAGCCAGACAGCTGATGGTATAGATGCCAGTCGAGTCTGCAGGCCTGAGAACCAGGAGCACCGAGGACAGGAGAAGACCAGCGTCCCAGTTCAAGCAGTCAGGTGGAGAACAAATTCAGCTTTCGTTCCCCTTTTGTTCTGTTCAGGCCCTCAGTAGATTGGATGAGGTGCCCACCCACACTGGGGAGGGCCACGTGCTGTGTTCAGCCCTCCAATGCTGATGTCTTTCAGAAAGACCCTCACAGACACACCCAGAAATGATGTTTAACCAGATATCTGGGCATCCCGTGGCCCACTCAAGTTGACACATAAAATTGACCGCCCCACCATCTAATCTGAGATCCCATTCACCTTTCAACAGTTGTCTCAATGTTCTTCATCGCAAAAGGATCCAGTTCAGGATCGCAAGTTGCATTTTGTTGTAACGTCTCTTTAGTTTCCTTCAGTCTTTCCTTGACTTTCATGACCTTGATATTTTTGAAGATTACTGTTCAATTATTTGTCGACTGTCCCTCAATTTGGGTGGGTCTGATTTTTTTCCTCGGGATTAAATTCAGGTTATACATACAGGAACACCTTGGCAGGAATGTCACAGAGGTAAATCTGTTCTTCTCACTGGTGGCACGCGGCTCCCATTTGTCCCATTCCTGACTATGTTCACTTTTATCATTTCATTCAGCTGCTGTCTGCAAGGCTTTTCCACTGTAATGTTTCATCCTTTTGTAATTAATAAATGTTTTGTGGGGAGTTACTTTGAAAAAATTCAAGTATTCCATTCTTTATCAAACTTTTTATTTATTTGTTTTTTAATATCTGTATGAACATGGTTTTCTATTTTATTCAGTGTGGTATAATCCATTTCTATCATTTATGTTGCTGGTCAAATTGTCCCCGATTCAGCCAGTGAGCTCTTCATCACGCTGACTTCTCACCCTTTTGTCGTGTCTCCAACATTCTTTAAGCACTTCCTTATTTCCTGGTAATAGTAAGATGTTTCATTCTTATTTTCTGCTGCCTCAGCCCTACGATTAGCTATTTGTCCAACTAACCCCTCTTCCTTTTAGTGGAAAATGGTATTTAGAAGCCAAGAACTGGGCCCTTGGTATGCTTTTTGCTACTGGAGTATCTCTGCTCCCAGGTGAACAGAGCTAAGGAAAGTATGTATATGTGTATGTGCATGCGTATGTCTGTATTAGTATATACACATATATACAGACACATAAAGTACATATATGCATACATATTTATATATTTACATCGTTTTCCTCTGCTTGCTTCTTTCATTCAACATAATACGTTGAGATTTATTCACATTTTGTATATTTAAGTAATTTAACACTTTTTATTTCTAAGCTGTATTCTATTGTATTACTATACAATAGTTTGTTTTTCAACTCTATCAATGCATGTTTGAATTATTTCCATTTGAGAATTATTATGAGCGATGCTGCTATGAACATTGTTGTTCAAGTCTTTGTTGTGTAAGTTTTGGATATTTTCATTTTTCTTGATTAAATACCTAGAAGTAGAACTGCTGGGTTAGAGGATATGTGTACGTTTAACTTTAACACTAACCTACAGTTATCCAAAGTGGCTTCATTTTTGTTTTACTCCCATCAACAAAATTATAGTTATTTCACATCCTTACCAACATTCTATAGTTTTTAAAAAGTGTTTTCCTCTCTATTGTGTGTGAAGTGGTATCTTTGTGGTTTTAACTAACATTTCCCTTTTAATTAATGACATCGAACATTTTTAAGTGCTGTTTATTATCTATAGACCTTCTTTTGTGAAGTGTTTGTTCAAGAGTTTTATCCACTTTAAATTTTTTAAATTTATTCTATTATTTATTTATCATTTTTATTTATTATTATTAATTCATAGTTCTTTGTATATTTCATATACAAATCCCTTGCCAAATTTATGTTTTTTAAAAATTCTAGTCTATGGCTTATCTCTTCATTTCCTTAATATTGATTTTTGAGGAGTAAGAAGTCTTACATTTTGATAAAATATAATTTTTTCATTTTTTGAAAGTTTAATCCTTTTTGTATTCTGTCTAAAAAAAATTTTTACCTACCCTATGTTGATGGAGACCTTTTTTTCTGAAAAGACTTTCCTTTACCCCATTGAATTGTTGGATACTCTTTTGCTTCCGTTGCTAGTGTTAAGATGAAATTCACATAACACAAAATTAACCATTTGAAAGTCTGCAATTCAGTGGCAGTTTATACCTTCACAATGTTGTCCAAGTATCTAGTTCCCCAACTTTTTTATCATTCCCAAAGGAGACCCGTATCTATTAAGAAGCCACTCCTCATTTCTCCACTCCCTTGATATTGATTTGAAAATTAGTCAACTGACCAATATGTTCAGGTCTTGATTTTGTTCAGTTAAACTATATATCTGTTCATGTACTACCAATCCAAGTTTTTGATTACTGTAGCTTTATAGCAAGTCTTGAAATCATGTTGTAAAAGTTTTCCAACTATATTCTTTTTTTTTAAATTGTCTTGACTATTCTAAATACTTTCCATTTCTGTATAAATCTTAGAATTAGCTTGTCATTTTCCAATAAAATAAAGCCTAGTAATAGTTTGATTGGGATGGCATGGTATCTATAAATAAATTCAAGATTTGAGCAGCATTGATATTAATATCTTAACAATATTGAGCCTCTGAATCTGTGGATACAGTATATTTACCCGCTTGTTTAAGGCTTCTTTAACTTCTTTCGGCAATGTGTTTTAATTGTCAGTGAATGAAGCCATTTAGGTCTACAGTTTTCTTTGTGAAAATGTTTCTATTATACATGATTTTTAAAATAAATATAAGCTTACTCAAATTTTCTATTTCTTCAATACATTTTGGTAAGTTGTATTTTTAAAGGCATTTCTTGACTTCAACTGTTATTCAATAATTGTTATTACCTTGCTCACAATACCCTCGTTATCCCTCCAGTGTTTGTAAGCTCTGTTGTAGTATCCCCTCTTTATTCCTCAAATTGGTAATTTGTGTTTTATCTCTTTTCATCTTGATTCGGTTTTGCTAAAGTTTTGTCAATTTCATTAATCTTTTTTAAGAATGAACTTCTGGCTTTTTAAATTTTTCTTGTTTGTTTTCTAGTTACAGTGATTTTCATTTATCTTTATTATCTCCTTTCTTCTTCTTCCTCTAGGTTTGATTTTCTCTTCTTTTTGTGGCTTCTTAAGGTGAAATTAATCAAGACTTGTTGTAGGACCCAGCACATGCTCTATCTTGGTGAATATTCCGTGTGCATTCCACAGTTGTAGGATGCAGTGTTTTATGTTGAGGATAATGTTCAACAGACCAACATGTCAAGTTGGTCTACT
Organism: Propithecus perrieri; assembly: GCA_963574695.1. Classification (NCBI taxonomy): domain Eukaryota; kingdom Metazoa; phylum Chordata; class Mammalia; order Primates; family Indriidae; genus Propithecus; species Propithecus perrieri. The sequence continues at coordinate 2,551 of CAUYRB010051860.1, read as the reverse complement.
CCTTAGATACTTAATACATACACATTTTAATTTAGTTTTATACATGGTAAGAGGTGGGGATCCAACTTTTTTGACACATACACCTGATTGTTTTAATATCTGTCACAGTTGATTTGAAATGCTACCTTTTTTATATCAGTGACTATTCTTGACTTCTCTATTCTGTTTTTTTGAGACAGAGTCTCACTCTGTTGCCTGGGCTAGAGTGCAGTGGCATCAACCTAGCTCACAGCAACCTCAAACTCCTGGACTCAAACAATCCTCCTGTCTCAGCCTCCCCAGTAGCTGGGACTGCAGGCATGTGCCACCATGCCTGGGTAATTTTTTCTATATATATTTTTAGTTGTCCTGCTAATTTCTTTCTATTTTTAGTAGAGATGGGGTCTCACTCTTGCTCAGGTTGGTCTTGAACTCCTGAGCTCAAACTATCCACCCGCCTCAGCCTCCCAGAGTGCTAGGATTATAGGCATGAGCTACTGTGCTCAGCCTATATTACTTCTTGAGGGTCATGTACACAATTACCTAACATGAGAATTGGCAAAAAAAGTTCTCTACCAATAATTTACTGGAAGTGTATTTTCTGAATTACAATTCACGAACCCCATTATAGTTCCTCTTGGCTTCTCTATGGTATTCTAGCCTATTATATATATATATATATACATATAAATATATGTATGTGTGTGTGTATATATATATATCTCCTGTATATTCTACTTTATATATATTCTAACTGTAAAATGACTAGATATGTTCAGGCAATGCTAAAAATTCTTCCATAGCACCCTATGCAGCAAATCACTAAGATGTAACTGTCAGGAACAGTGCACTTTCAGAGAAACCGTGACTTGCACTAAATAAATGCTCAAACTGTAACAAGTAATTTAAATTGGCTTGAATTGCTGATATTCTTTCTTAACTCCTGAAAATAACACTGTGCAGGGGGCTGTAATCGTCCTATGATTAAACCGTTAATGAGGTTGTAACATGTCTAACATGTTTCCTTGGAAGACCTTGTTCTTTTTAACTTGGTGCATCCCTTTTAGATTAGCAGTGAGTCAAAAGCGCTATTCCCATGAAAGAGATGGTGTGAGGAGGTGGTGTTGATTGTTTGGGGAAGGATGTGGGTGTGTGGTAGTGGGCTGACAAACACTTTCTCTGGACTTTTTATCTTTTCCTGAGCCACTTTGGCTGGAATTAATTCTTCTGGCTCAGAATGATTAGAACTTCTCTCTTAGGATGTTGATCACATACTGGTTTGCACTATCATTCAAAGACATGACCTACTTTGCCTACTCAAATGTTCCTCTTGGGGACAGGAACCATGTCTTAATCATCATTGTAGATATCCCTGTGCCTGGCCCTCTGCTTCAGCGTTTTGGAGGTGTAGTGATTAAGCCTTCTAGACCACGAGAAGATAGAGGCAGCGACAGTGCTAGGGGCTACCGAGTGCTGTTGCCGCTTCCTTCCCTGGAGAAGAGTGTGGTTTATTTGGTGATGTCTTTAGCTCTAGAACCTTCTCAGTCTGAACCCTTTTAAACAAGAATGTTTGGGTTGTCAAAGTAAGTTTCCGGGAACTGGACAACGGAAGTTCCAAGTTAAAAAGGCAGTGGGGAGGTGAGTTTTCTCAGGAGCCCCAACTTGCTCAGAGAGCATCACCAGCAGCTGTGCACCATCTGCGAGCCAAGGCTTCGGGGAGAAGTTTTCCAAGACAGGCTGCACCTGCTCCTGCTCCATATTGCTGCCTGGCTTCTCTTAACGTCAGGCCCCTCGGTTAAATAAATTAGGAATCTAAGATCTATGGAAATAGTCTTTTCCCACCAATAATCTCTAATCTGCAAAAAATGCCAGAAAAAAAAATTTAAAGCACTGAGGTAAGGGAAAGGATAAAAGAGGAAAGAGAATGAAGTGTTCTAAATGGGACTATGGGGAACAAGTGGATGCCTGGACAGATTGTGTCTTTTCTCTATCTATATTACTGGGTGACTTTTATTTGTAAATTAGGGGGAAAAATTGAACCAACTAGCAACTTTGTATTTGGCACACAGGTCGCAAGTGAAAAATATACTCAGGGAAGCCCTCAGTTGTATGAAGCAATTGATCGATTCACAAGGCAAATTCAGTTTTGAGTGAAGTAAGTATCCACATATGACCAAAGCTGTGTGCAAACAGCAGAACACACCAAACTATGGCTTAGTCAGCATTATATTATTAATAATATTTTTAGCTACTAAGATTCCTGATTATGCCATTAATAATCATGTCCTTGGGTAATTCAAACTTTCTAGTACTGTTTCCTATTCTACTAAGGGAAGCTTGTACTAGGCTCTTTTATTTCATTTATTTGTATCCTAAATGTCAAACACAGTGCAAAGACATGAATAGACAATGATGTGCAAAACATGAGAGGTTTTTTTTTTTTTTTTGAGACAGAGTCTCACTGTGTTGCCCGAGCTAGAGTGCCGTGGCGTCAGCCTAGCTCACAGCAACCTCAAACTCCTGGGCTCAAGCGATCCTTCTGCCTCAGCCTCCCGAGTAGCTGGGACTACAG
>CAUYRB010051859.1:0-23760 GCA_963574695.1 Propithecus perrieri | reverse complement strand
ACCAATTTGCTGGTGAGTACATGTGGTGCTTAGTGGGGTTTAGAGTGAATTCTATGTACTTGATTTATAGAATGGATAGCAGAAATATTTGATTTAAAATACTAGTTTTATAGACTTAATCAGTTTTTACGAAGCCATGTTATTCACTTTCATGCTCTGAACCACACATTTCATGCTTCTGTTTTGTGTGCAAAAAACTACATTGCCCGCTAAGCACTTAGGTTTAAGATGTTTGTTTGTTTTGGTCTCTTTTAGATTCTAATCAGATTTGTTACATTCAAAAACTATATTCTTAACAGTAAACTACATGTTTCCACCATAAATTTACGGCTGACCACTTTCCCTGAACTCATGGCTCAGGTCCCATCTTTAACTGTAATTTTATGAAGTCAGTTGTTTTGCTTTCCAATGCTGTCTGTTAAACTAATTCCCTATTCCATGGTTTTCTTACTCCACCCCTCATTCTCTCTGAGGAAAGTGCCACACTGGGGAAGCGCTTTCCTTTTTCAGTGGTAAATCATTAGAGCAACACTTGCTTTGTAAGTTAGCATGTTCCCTTTCCATGGTTACAGGCCTTGTTTTTTGACACAACCCTAGATGTTCATTCTGTTAGTGAGTTACTGAGACCTTCTTTGGTTGTGAGAGTCAGAAACCATTTAGAAAACTGGCCTAAGCCTAAAAGGGAATTTATTAGGTGACATAACTGAACATCTTAATGGCAGTGTTGTATTCAGGCTCAGATGTATCAAGATGCTCAAAACTCTATTATCTGAAAGCCATTTCTCTCATCTTTCATTTTTGCTCTACTCAGTGTTGTCTTCATTCTCAAAGCAGGTTCTCTTGGTGACTGCAAGAATCTGCGGGCTTACATCTCCACAGCCTAGAAAACCTAGCAGAATGAGACTCTCTATTCACTTCCTCATTCTCTGTCATACTGGCCTTCTCTGCCTCCAGAGTTCATCACGGGCCAAGGGGTTGTAATCCATTTATTTGTTAGGCCTGGGACTGATGTCCACACCTGGGGCCTGGAAGATGAGATGAACCCTACACTTACCATGGACCCAGAGTCTAAGAGTCCAGAAACAGTAGTTTTCCAAGAAAATTTTGGCTATTGATATAAAAGGAGGGAATAGATACCTAACCCTCAAGAAAATGTTCATTGTGGACATTTCCCTACTAAAATTCTTTCAGTGTGCCCATTCCTTCAGGATGAAATTTGACTTCTAAAATTGGATATTCAAGGCTCTGCTCATTTTTACTTTCTGAAATTTTGTCCAATTACTCCAGTCTTATAATTAGCCCTTTTATAAACTAGATAAATGTTTTCATTATTCCATTGCCCCCATTTCTAATATGTTCCTCTCTTTTGTAAAGTTATTGTAAATATGCCAATACATTCCTGTAAATATGCCATACCTTATTATAAATCCTACCATTTACAAAACATTGTCATTGGCCATTGGAACATGTTTTATATTGCTTTTGAACTCCAAATGGTTTTATTGTTTATGGTGTTTTAGAATCTTTTTTTTTATCTTTTATTTGTTTATTTTTGTTTTCATATTTGTAAGGGTCACAAACTGCCATTTGGTAGTTGTATTTTGGCTATCACTTGTTTGAAAAAAAACTCACAAAAGCAAAAAGCCACTATGAATTTAGCAAAAGATTTAAGAGGTTGAACATTAACTTTAGGGGAATCTACATATATGCTTCGAAAAGCATTTTGTACATAAATATGTAAGACTTTCTTTTGGGAGACTGTGCATGTGCATTATGGCATTTTCATACATTAGCCTGTGCTATTTTCTTCATCTTGATGGTTATGTCTGCTATCACAATACTAATTATATATTTTTGTGTTTATGTCTTGTTACCTGTAATACATGATAAGCAACCAATTTTTTAAAATTTTTTAACTTTATGGATCTTTTGTATAACCAGATAAAAATACTTATTAATTAGATGTTTCCTTTTCTGTTTTGATATTTTCATTCTGAACGATCTTTTGTTATTCTTAATACAACCTGAATTCATGACTTTTTACTTTATTGTTGGTATAAATCAACATTGATTTTTTGAAGATTGGAAATTAGGGTAAAATGAAATGAGTTTTTTTTTAATAAATCCCTTGACATTTTACTTTGTAATGGGAATACTGTTACGGACTAAATCGTGTCCTCCCACAATTTGTATGTTGAAGCCCTAACCCAAATATGACTGTAATTGGAGATAGGGCCTTTAAAGAGTCAGTTAAGGATAAAAGAGTTCTTAAGAGTGGGGCACTATTCCAATAGGACTAGTGTCCTTATGAGAAGAGAAAGAGACACCAGGAGTGTGCAGGAACGGAGGAAAGTCCATGTGAGATCACAGCAAAAAGGCTGCCATCCCCAAGCCAAGGAGAGAGGCCTCAGGAGAAAACAAACCTGCCAACACCTTAGTCTTGTATTTCCAGCTTTCAGAACTGTGAGAAATAAATTTCCTGTTGTTTAAGGCACCCACTCTGTGGCAATTTTTTATGGCAGCCTTAGCAGACTAAGAAAGTGCAATCAGTATTATAGTATAGCATTTACCTGACTTGTTTTTCAAAATTCCATTAATGCAAACTTACTTTTTAATTTCAATAACATTATCTGAATTGAATGTGAAGGTGCAGTGTATTTGAAGTGTGGCCTTACTATAGTCATTTATCATTGAACCTGAGTTCTGAGGTACAAGGTTCATGAATTCACACAATGTTTCATATTTCCAAGGTTTGGCCTTTGCAAATAGTGAAGTATCTGTTAAAGCTAGTTCTAGCTTTCTAAGAATCAATTTGGAAACTGTGAAATAGCGTTGCACATCTTGTAGATTTTTAAAAATATACATAATCTCATTGGATAGAACTGTGTTAAAAATCTACACCCTGAATTAGGAATATCCACAATGAACTATGATAAAATGACATTCTTAGGAAGGGAGGAAGGCAGAAGGAGATTTGGGGCCTGATAGGGTTGATTTTTCTCTTCTCTCTATCTCTCTCTGTCTCTACCATACGATACTTTTAAGTTGGCAGAAGTCCCTTACTATCCATCAGTGTGCTAATGTGGTTAGTTTTAGAACAGACAGATGCTTGGAACTTCTTCTAGGACTTTGAAGAGTGCTTATTTTGCATCAAAGGGATCATAAATCTATTGTATGTGATTAAAATAAAGACACAAGTGGACTGACACATAGATTTGTGACTTGGCCATTCGTAGCAGTATCTAAGGATTGGTCTATAAGCTGCCAAAAGAACTATTCGATTTAGTGATGTAAATTTAAAAATGACAAGTTAGTGAAAAATATGTTAGGTTACTTGGTGACATAAAGACCAAGAGAATAATTGGTTAGCTGAGTGGTTGTTTTTATTTTATTTTTACATTTTGGTTATATTTTTTGAGATATTATAATTTTATTGCCAGATTATGATTTGAGCTTAGATTTGGAAGGCATGCTCAAGGAATATTACAATTATGGATATATTATCATTTTAAATCTTATTTATAATAATTTGGAATAAAAAAAGCGGTATCAAGAACAAAAAAGTAAATACTTCTTTTAAAATATAAGAACTATGTGTTCTGTGCCAGGTACTGTATTAAATGATTAATATATATTTGTCATATTTAATACTTCAGATGGCCCTATTGTCAGGTTTTAGTCTGAAATGTTGGTTCTTAGTGTGCTTGTGGTCGAAGAACGATCAGACACACCTAAGTAAGGCAAGCACAAAATGAGGTTTATTGAGGAGAGAAAGATTGGACTATAGGGCAAGAGCAAGATACAGGTTTACATAGCATGATACGTACACTACAGATGACAACCAGACCCACTGCTGCAGCAAAGGGAAAGCAAAAGGAAGGGTGCAAAAAAAGAGGTTGGTCATGGTCTGCGTCTTGTTTTATAGTGCCTGCATTGGGACCTCCCTATGGCTCAGATGTCACCATGGAACCACTTTGATTGGACACTTGTGAGTTGCATTACTATGCATGGGGTTGTTCTAGGTCAATTTCCAGACTATAAGGTGCCTATGCTGCTTGGCCCATGGGCTAGAGAGTCCTCTGCATTCTTTTGCACCTGGTGTGCTAAGTTCTGATTGGCAGATTCATAGGGTGTTTCCTCCTGCCCCAGGTATAGCAGTGGCTGGAGAGAGGATTAGGGAGGCGCAGGATGAAGATGAGGGCCTGGGGCCCACCCTTGTACTTCCCAGGTGAAGCAATTGCACCAAGGCAAGACAAGATACCCACTGTTGTCCCTAGGAGACCCAGAATCCCTCATTATCTACCTAACACTATAAAGTAGGTATTATCTTATAGATGAATAAACCGAGTCATAGATAGTTAAGAAACTCAATCCGGACACACAACAAACAAGAGATTTGAACCTAGACTCTCCAGTTCTAGGATCTATAATCTTAACCACTAAAACTACACAACCTCTCTGTGTGCTGATGTGAGCACATATTAGGTAACTTATTCAGTAATGAGTCAAAAAATTTGCAGGAGTTATTATAATTTTGAAGAGAATATAATTGTTTTAATAGCATATAATTTTCTAGGTAAAGTTTATTAAGTTGCATTCTCATTTCTCAATGAAAATCTCAATGGTTGTTTAAATCATGAATAGCCTAGGAAAAGAGTGTGGTCTTTACTCTGGGTCTTTATTTATTTTTAATGAGAATAAATAAAATAGCAATTACATAGCCTTTTGAATTTTACATAAAGATTTAATTCTTTTCAATCCACTAAGTATTGCTGTAATTCTTTTTGTAAGGTATTTGTTAATACTATTCTTTTTCACAGACCAGGCAAAGGAAACAGATTTTGAGTGCCATGTTTCAGATCACATGGTAAGTTGTAAAGTTGGAACTTTTTTCCCTTGCTTTTTTCACTAAAATTCTTTTTTTTTTTTTTTTTTTTTGAGACAGAGTCTTGCTTTGTTGCCCAGACTAGAGTGAGTGCCGTGGCGTCAGCCTAGCTCACAGGAACCTCAAACTCCTGAGCTCAAGCAATCCTCTTGCCTCAGCCTCCGGAGTAGCTGGGACTACAGGCATGCGCCACCATGCCTGGCTGATTTTTTCTGTATATTTTTAGTTGTCCAGCTAATTTCTTTCTATTTTTAGTAGAGATGGGATCTCGCTCTTGCTCAGGCTGGTCTTGAACTCCTGACCTTGAGCCTCCCAGAGTGCTAGGATTACAGGTGTGAGCCACCACACCTGGACACTAAAATTCTTATGCTCTTGAAAAATAATATAAATTTAGTAGGGATTCTTTTATAGTCCTAGAGTTTGTAAAACAAATATTTCCCAAAGTAAAGAATCTTACATTTAAATAATTAATAAACTTTATTGATAAACTGGGTTAATATACACACATATATATAAACATAGCTTACATATGTATGATGTATACATATATTGTTTACATATATGAGGGGACTTCAAAAAGTTTATAAAAAAATGGACTTTAAAAGATAAAAACAAAAAATATAAATTTTATTTCTCAATATAAGCTCCACCAAGGTCAAGACCCTTTTGTAAGTGATAATACCAGCCATTTTGTCCACCCCTAAAGAACTGAGTGTCCCTGAAATTTAACCATGTCAATGCAGTCTTTATTTATATTATTAATTGAAGAAAAATGGGTTTCTCTTAATGATTTTTTAACGTTAGGGAACAAAAAGAAGTCAGAAGGAACCAAATCAGGGTTCTAAGGATGTCTAATGATTTCCCATCAAAATTCTTTCAAAATTGCCCATGTTTGATGAGAGGAATGAGCCAGAACATTGTCCTGGTGAAGAAAAACTTTCTGGTGAAGGTTTCCTGGGTATTTTTATGCTAACGCTTTGGCTAACTTTCACAAAATACTCTCATGATAAGCAGATGTTATCTTATTGTTCTTTGGCTCTCCAGAAAATCAACAAGCAAAATGCTTTAAGCATCACAAAAAACTATTTCCATGAACTTTGCTCTTGACTTTTGCTTTGGTCTGCTTTTGCTTTGACTGGACCACTTTCTCCTCTTGGTAGCCATTGCTTTGATTCTGCTTTGTCTTCAGAATCATACTGGTAAAGTCACGTTTCATCTCCTGTTATAATTCTTCAAAAAATGCTTCAGCTCCTTGATCCCATTCGTTTAAAATTTCCAGTGAAAGCTCTGCTCTCGTTTGCAACTGATCTAGGTGTGATGGTTTTGGCACCCACCGAATGGAAAATTTGTTCAACTTTAATTTTTCAGTCTGAATTGTGTACATTGAACCAATTGAAGTGTTTACGGTGGTGGCGTTGTTTTTGCTGTTAATCATTGGTCCTCTTCAATTAGGGCATGAACGAGATTAATTTTTCCCTCACAAATTGATGTGGATGGTCTGCCACCGTGGGCTTTATCTTTATCATTATCTTGTCCCTTCTGAAAATCAGTTATCTGTTTGTAAACTGCTGATTTCTTTGGGGCATTGTCCCCATAAATTTTTCATAAAGCATCAATGATTTCAGAATTCTTCCACCCAAACTTCACCATAAATTTGATGTTTGTTGTTGCTTCAATTTTAGTAGAATTCATGTTGCCCTGATATGAGCTCTTTGCCAACTTTTGTCTTTTCTTATTAGTGAGTCAGACTAGATCCTGTTCAGACATGTTATAAGAAGTGAGTACAAGTTTATTTTGGTGCAAAGAAGTTTTGAAATCCATGCATAGTTTTTTCATAATTTGCATTTTTCATAAATTCATAAACTTTTAAAGATGACTTGCTTGTGTGTGTGTGTGTGGCCTGCTTTTTGGAATGAAGGTATGCTTTGTCTGCCCCTGGCATGGTGACTACAATAGCAAGTTCCACTATGCTTGGGTTCTGGAAAGCACAAGCAAGAAAGGTTACAAACAGTCAGCACTGCCTCCACAGAACTCTCTGGTAACATGAACCAATCATTAGTCACTCCCTTGGGGAGGAATTACTAACGGGATGAAGGTAAATGTGGACACTCCCTCAGAATGTAGAATTATTGGCAAAAGTTTCCTTTTAGCAACCATAGTGGGAATGTAGTAGGAAGATCTGGGTCCTCCTTTGTCCTCAGTGCTGTGTTCTCTTAACCTATTTTCATGTAGAATCTCAATAAAAAATTTTATCCCTATTCTGTTTTTCACATCAAATTATGCTGAGCCACACTCCCTCAAACGGCTTACTAGAGACTGTATAGATGACCCACGATAGTGTAAATATCACAGACAATACAACGCTAGCAACATAAAAATCAATATGAAACCCTTCCCTTTATTAAATGCCTGGGGATAAATTAAAGCCCACAGATAAAAAACTTTTGAATTACAGTCAAAATATTAAATATTCAAATCCTTTACAGTACTCCTGCTCTGATATTCTCATTTAATAAGGCTATTCTCACCAATATAAACCTGACATCTTGAGGCTATTTCTTTCTCTGTCTGTTCATGACAAACGAGAGCACAGTACCAACAGGGGATCTCCTCTACAAGCATGAATGGCACTTTCAGGAAGTAGTCAATTGTAACAGGTTTGCCAATCAGTAAATAGTGTCAATCCTTTTATAGTTTGTTACTCCCTGGCTGATGGTTTACAACTTGAATCAATATTTGCACTTACCAAGGAAGTTGCTCCCTTCACCACCTTTGGGGATTTCTATAATTCCTCTGCCCTGTTTAAATGAGGAATCAATCTATATTAAACCACATAAATAATTTTAAATATGTGCATATTCATGTGTCAAACTATTTAAGTTAGAATCTCTGGGAGTGGGACATAGGTAGGCATCAATATATTTTAAAGTACCCCAAGTTAAAATCCACTCACTAAGAAAATAAAAGATGATCATTCTGTAATAGAATCTCTGTTTCTAATCTCAGAAAAGTGACCTATGTTTCCATTCATTCTTGGCCAATTTACAGTGGTTCCACTGGTACTAGGGGACAAAGCTCCATGTGGCTCAACACTGACTTCAGAAGCAGAGGACCTGCAGAACTTGCCAGTTCCCACATAACAATAGTAGGCACGGGTTTAGGAATCTTTTTCGTATCTCAGGTCATGCTTTGCACACCTGATAATCTTAGTTTTAATCTCAAATTATTTCTAAAGCTGATAGATTGCATATTTGGATCAAATGTCTCATTTGAACATCAGGATCCTTAAGAAACACTTTTTAAATCATTATGCTCTTGCACGGATCCCAGGGCCAGGCACCCCGTCTAAGCTTACTGTATCCCAAGGTTTTAGTGAGGGTACGCTCCTTATCATTTTGCATACTTCTGCCTCTACATTCAGGCAATCTTGACGATATCACTACCAGATTTTGGTAGTGATAAACGTGTGTGACCGCTGATTATTTTCTGAAGTGTACTTAATGCTGCCCAATAGTTCTGTTCAGGTTTCTAACAGGCCAGCACCTATAGTTTGACAACCCAGTAAACATCTGTATATAAATACTTAAACACTGATGATTAGGATCAAGCTTGTCTGCTCTGTATACGGCAATAATAACAAGCTTTTTTTTTTTTCCCTCAGAGCTTCTGTGTCACCAGAAGCTGACAGCTAATGCCGGAGTTCATGGCATTCTGCAAACTACTGTTGGCATGATGGTGCTAAAAAGGACACTTACCACACCAACACTAGCCCATTAAGGATGGGCTATATTTCTATACAACAGGCGAAACATCTTCGGAATATCAGGAATACCCCAGGAATAAGTAACAACTTGTCTTCCTTACCACACAGTAGTAGATTGTAAAAGTGACCACGATGCTTCACTACTTTCTGGGTTCACTGCTCTTCTAGGTATGATTTAGTAGCTTCTCTTATCAAGAGGTAAGAGTCTATTTTCTTTACCCTTGAATTTGGGCTGGCCGCATGACTTGCTTTGGCCAATAAAATGCACTAGAAATGATTTTGTGCCAGTCCTGACATAAAGCCTTAAGAAGCCTTTTGTGTTTCGAATTATTCCCTAGGATCCTGCCCCTGCCGTGTGGGCAAAGGCAGGCTAGCCTGCTGTGGGTGAGAGACTACCTCAACAAAGTAATACCAGTCCAGTTTTCCCATCAGAGGGCAAAGGAGCCCTCTGGGAGGGAGCTCGCAGAGGTCAATATCAAACCAAGCACCCAGCCCCCATGACAGCTGAGAGAGGGAGGTCACCCAAGTTAAGAATTACTCAGTTTAGGCCAGTCCAAACTGCTGTTCTAGGGAAGCATGGCTAAACAGACTTGTTTTAAGACAAATTTTATATGGTTTGTTAAGCAATAGTAGGTAATGCTGTCATACTGATGGGATTCCTGATACCTGGGCTATATATGGATGTGTTTCTTAGCATATAGGTTTGGAGTTAGGGCCTAGGATAACATGTCCTGTCAAGATTACTCTGGCAATGGAATTTTTAAGTACAAATATCTTTCACTGAGATTGGGACTCTACTGTCTACTAGGATACTGTGGCAAGGAAGGCAAAGTGGACCAATTTCTCTCCAAACCTTAACTCATTAATACCTAACCCCTTACTCTTCTATAGCTACTATGAGAGTATTGATGTTCCAGTTGCCTCCTAATAAATGATGCTAAGTGCTGCCAGCTTTCCTGTTGGCTTTCTTTTTCCTCACGAGTACAACTTTCCAGATACCAAAGGCATTTCATACAATATAATACACATACATATATACACACATACATACATGAAGTGATAGAATGGCTGAAGGTTTTGGAAAGCACAGTAATAGTAAGCAATGTTTTCCTCCTGGAATTACCATTCCCAGATGAGTTGCTATGCTGGTATCTCTTAGCATGAGGGATAAGCTGAACACGATTATTTAGAAGATAAAGGAGGAAGAGGAGGGGAGAAGAAGAAAGAGGAGGATGAGAAGTTAAGCTTTTCCCCCATGGTCAATGGAGCCCTCTCTGGATGCTGGTGCCGAGGTGTGCTGGTCCATCCATATTGCACTCAGAGATCCCCAGTGTTTAAGGAGTTAACACTTCCTGTCACCAGTTCTTCCAGAAGTACAGGGGAAATATAAGCATTGAAAGGCATTTTAGGCTCTCTCAGGCTGGATTTTGTGCACTGTTATAACTGTGACCTGTGTGCCCAACTCAAGGGACCAATGTTCTTGAGAAAGTAAATATAACCAAAACTTAATTTGTTAATCTGCTTGTAATTTGACATGGATCTTAATAACATAAGTTTTGATAAAGAATTATAATTTGCATTGAGATTTTGCAAAATATAATCTCTCATATTCAGGGAAGTTAGGACAGCTTTGAAATATGCACTGCTTAGACCTATGTTGGCTTATGATTAATATTTCAAGCCAAATTCTTTGCTATAAAATCATGCTTATTGTTTCTAGTCCTTGAATATTTCCTGTATCTGCAGTGATAAAAAGGTGAGTAGATTTTCCTAACAATTTGATAGGGCACATATTTTATCCATTTGGAAACTTATTATTATAAAGATAATTTATTATCACAGTCTTTCCTTTCAGCACAGCCATCCATAGCCAAGTCTTTCTTATATAGTTTTCTGCTATAGGAAGAAAGTGGGATAGGGGCACAAGGTCTAGACAGTTATTGACACTAACTCTACAAAGGGTAATTCTTATACCAGTGACACTACCTAAGTACCTATCTTCTACCAAGTGTGTGCAAAAGGAAGGTTTGTTAATACTGTTTGAGGGGATTGAGGAGGAAATGTGGAAATTTCCAAGAATAACATACAGAGGAGCAGCATTTGGGCTAAGCTTTGATGGATAAGATTTTACCAGATGGAGAATAGAAAAAGAATACTTTAGAAAGAAGTAATACAATGAGTAAAAGTTTATAGAGAAACAAAGATATGGATTGCGCACAGAAATTCAAGTAGCCTGGTGTCTGCAGAGTAGGACACATGGTGGAGAGTGAGGGGTGATAAATCTGAACAGGTAAGTTTATTTGGAGTTTGTATATTCCATAAATATGTACAACTATTATGTATCAATAAAAAATCAAAAATATTTAAATAAAAAAGACATGGGTCTTGTTTTGCAAGGAGTGGGGTGCCTTCGTGGTTTATAATCAGAGGGGATGGTAGTAAGGTAAATTCAGACAGAGCAGGCTGACAGAGCACAGATGGAGACACAGGGAAGATTTTAGGGCTCAGAGAAGCATTTAGTTTCTGATCTTTACTCTCAAAAAATGAGTAGAAAAAACAATAGCACAACAAAAAACAATGGCATATAAGAATATGCTCTAAATTTTGATTATTTGCATGAAACAAAACTATAGGCATTTTAGTCAGTGACTGAAGGGTGAATATCAATAGCCACCTAAAATCGTTTTAATAATTCCCCTTTTTATTTCATATTTTCTTTATTGTCTTCCTTTCTTCTGCATACTGCACGTAAGTACTTCAAAGTATGTATATGTCTTGTTGCATAATTGTTTTTTATCACAATAATTGTGATTTGATAATTATGACTGTAATGAATTGCATAGCATCATTCCAGTAATAAAAACTTCATTATATAGTTTACACATCTTAAATCTGGTTTGAAATTTCTGGGAATAATGAATAAAAACAGTATGTTGACAATCCAGTCATATTGCACTAAGTTATCACTGCATTTTTATATTCAAAGCAAGCTCTGCATATGTGACACAGTCACTAGACTATTTCCTGTGGCTCATGAGAGAAGTCTTGCATCTCCGATTTATTTACAACTATTAAAATCTCCTTTTATGTAACTTCTTTGTATTCTTGAAACCTATATCTATTTTCAGGTAGCTCCTCATTACTGAAAAACCCAGGGAAGAAAAATCCGTGTGAAATACCATAATGAAATGAGTTCATTTTCAGAACATTTTTAAGGATTACTGAAAATGTAGGACAATTAATAAAATTGTCTAATGTGAGCACTAAAGATGAAAAACATTGTGGATTTATGCTAGTCAAGTTAGAGTAGGCTGATCAGATCTTTGGAAGGTCATGTACTACCCATAGATTTTCTTTGCTAGGGGAATCACACCTTACCATTCACATCTCCAAACCTTGACGGGTAATTGCTATCAATTTTGTTCATTTGATCTATATTTTTCTGTTCCTTTTAATGACACAAACTCAATGAAGGGTGAATGCAAATCATAGATAAAAGGAGATTATGCGAGCCCCGTCAGAGCATTGTCAGGTATCAGATTCAAAGTGCATATGTGAAGCTGCCGATAGAAGACAAGGTCAGCAAGATGGAGTATGAAATACCTAACAGGCTGGAAATGGAAAATCAAGAGGATTGAGGCAGAAGCCTTCAGTGCATAAAGTCAATAAGGTTTTAGTCCTCTTAAATGTTAGCTTCTTCGCCTGACTTGATACAGTGGGCTAAAAGAGCAAGGCCAGGCAGGATTTGCATAGATACAAAGGAGTATATTGACCGTAGTTAATCCTGGGAAATGGTTTTTTTCCCTACCTTTATTTCAGCTGAAGTGGATGAAAAGATACTTCCCTTCCTCTTTCTTTCTCTGGCAAAAAGTGTTTTCTCTACTCTTAGCCCTCATTAACTGCTACCTAATTCCTAGTTTCCACTAGGGAAGAGAACAAATTCAGTGTACCTGTTGTATTGTAATCACAGCTTAGTTCTCCCTAAATCAAGTACATCAGGATGATAGGTAATAAAATGTGGGATATGCCTGTGATGTAATTGTAATACTGGGCATTGATTAGAAGGCATGAAATAGATCTGCACATTGCAGCATAAAAAGATATCTCCAAAGCATTATTTTGAGGGGGAAAATACAGAACAATCATTTTATGTAAAGTATAAACCCAAAACTATGTAAATATTGCAGATATACATAGAGGTAAACTAATTTATGCAAGATAACTTATGAGCACATACATTAAACACAGCAGTGTGAGTGCCACGAGGGGAAAGGAATAATGAAAGGAAAAATGAAACATAAACACCTATGCAGAGATTAATAATAATAAAGTGCCATGGGGTGAGAAGTAAAAATCAAATCATGATTTCACAGATGCTGTTCAAATAAATGAATGATGGAAGAGATGAATAAAGTTAATATCAATTAGTGAAAGTCTGAACTCCCTGCCTTTTCCCCCCATAGTCTGGCTAATCAGTGAATTTATTGAAGTGAAACCACTGTTGGTTTGCAAATTTTCAAGTTTATCTAGTATGATTATCAACAAGAATTCAGAAAACACCTTGCATTTACAATGACTTTAGAACTGATTTGAGGGCTTCCTCCTTAAGTTATCCATGAGGAGGCAATGAGAATAGTGACCTGGTTTTGCATGTGGCAGAGACAGTAACACAGAAGAAAACCTGCGCCATGCTGCTCACACAGTTAGGGACCAAAGCCATCCACAGCATCCTTGACTCCTCACTTCTTGGTTTGCTATTTGACGTAGGGCGAGAAACACAGTGTCAAGACATAAGAACAAGTGAATCATGCATTTCTGGAGAGGGGCTTCTCAAGGTTTTAAAACACTCACAATAAATTGACATTATTTTATTAGCCTCTGTTAATTAAAGACTACTTATCCGTTTATCCTGTAATGCAGAAAATATTTTGGTTGAGCCAATCGAAAACCTTAAATAATGTAAATACAAGTACTGAAAAACAGTGGAGAAATGAGCAATAGATCTGAGGGTTCTTCTGGGGCTGTGGAAAGCAGCTGAATTAAAAACTAGAGGTATTTAATGCTTTCTTCTTTAAGTTCCTTCATTGGTAAATTGAGTGTGACAATACCTTCAAATGAAGGTATTGAAAGATAATAAAATCCTAATTGTTACGATCAAGCTACCATGTGTAAACACGCTCTCTAACAGATTCTAACAGTAATCTAACAGATTCTAAACTGTTAGAATCTTAGCTCCTGCTGGGATTGAAAAAAGCATATATCTGTATCTAATTTCTGAGCAAACCATGTGAGAAAGCAACTGACAAATTGATATCTATAAGGTAAGCAAACTACACTTTTTAAAAATAAATAGTTTCGCAAAATCTTATGATGGTTATAATAGTTACATAATTATAGCTTAAAAGATTTTTGATGAAGCTGTGGAAAAACATCTTTATCATAATATCAGATAGCTGTTTGTATGACTAGGACTAGAAATAATAATATCCCTGTTGTACATATCCATACAACTTAAAGCATATCATTTTTACCTTCCAACAATTCTTTGAAAAAGAGAGGTTTGATATTATTTCATTTAGATTTGGGGAAACTGAGATTCTGAGTGGTTCCATGAAACAGGTCACACCACTTGAAATGTTTGATCACTGAGTTACTGAGATTACTTTTTCCCCAACTCTAACATGGGCCTAAATTTTTTGCATTGTAAAATAATAGGTTTAGTGATAACAGCTCAGCTCTGGTCTGGTATAACATTACGTTATATCCATCTTTGACCTGAAGTATAAAAGTATTGGGTCCTGTTTATGTAGTATAAATTATTATAAGGTAATCAGTGCCTGATATCTTACAATAGGAATTTTGACTGTGAATTCTGGAGTAATAAGATTTTAAGACTTTTCTAATAACATCATACAAACGTGTACTTTCCAAGAATGGTCACGAGTTTAGGTTTTATAAAATTAGGAGGATTAACACTGCATATGTAACAATGGAGATTGCATCTCATATATAAATAAAATGATAGTCTCTTGCCTGAATGTGTAAGATAGACAAGCTACTCACTATATATGATGTGGGGAAATGTGAAAGTTATATGAAGTGTTTAAGTTTACCGGTACTTGTTAATACACCAAAGTCCAATTTATTGCTTGATGTGTTTTCCAAATGTGCACAATTTACTTCTGGGTACTCTATTTATTATGTGTGACAAATTTCCCCAATGCCAAGTGGTTGATTTCCCAGTAATAGGAAGCTTTATTCCCCACTTTGCTTCAAAAAACTTCTGTCTGGGGCTAGACTGAGAGGGTATCATTCTACCTCTGCCACAGGTCTGAGCAGGCCACCTTCATCTTGGCCTTTTGTACAAATACTGCCTCATCAGGAATCCCTTAGCAATCAGGTCTATCTGAACTTTCAGAGAATGTTACACATTTGATTATTAAATGGCCTTATTGATATCATCCTTCACTAACTCTGGACTTTCTTGATTCATCCGTCCAATTCTGCTCAAGAATGTGTGGACAGCCTCTAGAAGTTGACTAGCTCTCTGTGAATATCCCTATCTGTTTCTCTGTTGGAATTTTTATTATTTCTCTCAATTTCCGAAATGGAACCAACCAATCATTTTTGTATATTAGACTCAATTTACATTCTCTTTGTAAATTTTCTTGGCCATCTTTGAAAGATATACCTCGTCACAGACGTAAAATGGAGCAACGTGTATTGAAAGAAATAGTGAAAGGAAGAGAATAAATGGCTAAAACAAAACACACTACAGCATACAGATAAAATGTAGAGAAAAAAATGTATAGAAACTATTTCATCACTCATAAAAAATCTATAGTCTTCAGGCTGAGATCTATAAGGGAAAAAAAAGCAGAAGGAAAAAGGAGAGTACAGTTGCCAAATATATGTATTAGTGTTCACTAAATTGAAAAACCTTATTAGGTTATGATTTAAATGTTATGTTGCTGCTGAAAGCTGAGATTCTGTTGAATTTACACTGCAGAAAGCTTGAAGCCTCACTGCTGTATCCTCAGCAAGGTCCCTCTTATATTCAAGCTGAAAGGAGGCTTGCTAATGTCAGTCCTTGAATTCTAATCCTGGTGAGAGGCAGCCCACAAAGTGATATAGGCAGAAACAAACAAACTCCATATGCTACACCAGACATAGAACTTGTCTTAATTACTACTGTGCCTACTGAGGAGTGGAGCAGAATTGCTCTAGTGCTGCACTAAGATAACAAAATATGTGGATAGTAATAATCACGGATCAGAAGAATTGATCCAGACCAAGTATTAGGATCATATTCAATGGCAAAAGTAAAAGAAGCCTGCAGCTTGTTTTCTAGTAATGAAAAGAGGATAATGAAATGCTTAGTTCCAACAAGAAAAAAAATGACCTTTCAAATTTGGGAAGGGTATATGAGATAAAATTAGATTCTTATTTGATTAGTGAGTATGTATGTGACAGGGGAAAACTCGTTCTCTTGCTTTCTGCTGTCACATACAAAATAACAATGATAGCTAAAGTTTATTGAGTTTTTACTATATAAAAGTCGTTATTCTAGGAATTCTTTACATGTAACTTAATTCTGACACAAGTCTACAAGTTAAATACTATTGTTGTCCCCATTTTACACATGGTAAAACTGAGGCACAAAGGGATTAAGGTGCCCAGGCTTGATGAAAGAGCCAAGATTCAAACCTAGACATGCTAGCACCAAATCCCCAATCCTTAATTTTCATGCTATAGAGAATTGTATATTTGCTTACTATTGAAATACTCAAATCCAGAAAGGAAAAATAATCGACTAAGATAAACTAAATTCTAATCAGAAACAAGCATTTGGATTAAGTCTTTCCAGGAGCATTGCAGAGTTTTGACAATGATAGAAGTACATTTAGACATAAATTTTCAATAAAAATATTTTTTCACTTATGAAAATTGGAGATCATGAGAACCACAGATCCTTTGTGGCAATTTTATGCAAAAAACAAAATTAAAAGCTGTGAAATTTTGTTTGAGCAGAATCTATGAGAGTTATTCTCAACCTTGGCTGAACATTGGAATCACCTGGGGAACTGTACAAATTTACAAATGCCTGAGTCTCACTCCAGAGATCTTACTGAATTGGTGCTGGGTATGGCCTGGCCTTGGGATTTATAAAAGTTGCCCAGGTGCTTTTAATGGGCACACAGGGTTAGTTAGCATCACTGCAAAAATTCATGGCTTGACCTCAGAATAGCTTTGGGGTGAAGTCTAAGCACTCAGGATGGAGTCAGGCCCACCTGGGTTGGAATTTACAAACACACAGGTGTGAACTGTGTGATTTTGAGAAACTCACATTTCCTTCCTGAAACTCAGGTTTCCTCATTTGTACAATGAGGATATTAAGGCTAACTCTGGTTTTGTACATATGCACACAAATCTCTTAGCAATGCATACATGTCCCTTAGCTTAGGGATCGGCATGTTGTGACCACCCAATACACTTTAGTATTTTTTTTTAGAAACTGAAGGCAGATCATAGGTAATTTTTTCCAAATTATGAGGCAATTACATAAAAAATTAGTAAGGTAGAGCTGTTTCTCCCAGAATTTAATGCCTTAATTGGTAACCTCTATGAATATTAAATGATATTTATCATTATCTATTACTAGCTAATTAGCTGTATAGGTTTTTTGTTCTATTTTTGAGCAGGAAATCACCCTCCTTTGCTTGGCACCAGCTCATATTCCAAGTCACAGTATCATAATAGAGAGTAAAAAACCATGCAAATGTAAAGAAGGAAGATTTACAAAATCTCTTTTCTATTTTTTTCCCTTCAATTTTTTATAACCCCTGATGTCTCAGTCTTCCTGAATCTCTCTACCTTACTTCAGTCTTGCTTATTGAAATGTCACTGGAAAATCCACGTCCATCTAGTTGACTGCCCTGGAGCAGACATTTAAGTTGGCAACATGTTAGTCATATTGGGCATTGTTCTAGGAGGCACAGAACCATGAGTCATCCTATCTTTCTGTGAGGTCTTGTACTGACTCCTGTCTTAGATCCAACATCTGTTTTTATGATTTTGCTTAATTCCCCATTTCCTGGTTCATAATCACGGCTATGCGAAGGTTTTAGGGTCTTGCTTGCCACAAGCTACTGTTCCCACAGTTGAGAAAATGCCTATTCTGTACACGACATCACCCAACAATAGATGCTATGAGTTACTGCAAATATCTTGGCTACAAACCTTCCTCATTGAGTCAGAAATATTTAGAAATATCCCAGTTTTTTACTGTATATGAGTTAAATAAGTCTTATTTAAAAAAAAAGTGGGCTTTGTTTGCCCTTCCTTTATTAGTAGGTAGTATGAGAATGACTATAGTACAGATGATATTTAGGGATAGCAATACAGAAATCATTTTAAATTCTAAAGTACATTCATTTATTTTTAAAAATGATAATTGTTCATTTCTTCAATGAAATGAATTTTTAAAAATTTAGTTACTATGTATAGGCCACAATTCATACATTTTGTATCTATTAGTTAATTTAATCATGATAATAAGTTGTGAAATTGATGTTATTTCTATACAACTTTACAGATAGAGAAACTGAGAGCATCCATGTAGAAACTGATGAAGATGAGATTTACAGTAAGGCAGTCTGGCCCCAGAATGGGCTCTTTAACATTATACCCTGTTAACAGCAATGGTTTATGAACATAGTAATGCCCTGTCTAAAAGCATGTAACAAATTAACTTTTGTTTTTGCTGGCCTTTAAATACTATCAAATGATATTGGGTTCATTATTCCTTTTTTTCTTTAACTCTGTTGAGAGTTGCCTCACCAGGAGGACCCTGATCGTGATGGTATCAATAATTAAGTTCTTTTAAAATTTTTTCAAAAGAGGCAATCTGAAGCTATGTTCTTCTGACACAAGATATTCCTTTCGAACCACTATTTCCTTTCTGAAATTCTTTTCCCTTGAGCAGACCTTTCCAATTAGAGAATTGTCTCTGGAGTAAATCTCCATCTTTTCTTCCTGCTTTTTGAGCAGCTACTCAAAATCTGATAACTTTTTCTGATTGCTTTTTTAAAAACTATAATCCTAAATTTTTGTTTTTTGCAATAAAATACTTAAATTGGAACTAGTGGTAAATACATTTATGAAAAGTTTTATAAAAGTTTAGCTCCAACTAATTTTCATGCAGAAACATCCTACGTAGAGTAATCCTCCCCAACTCTGAACCCCCTTTGTTAGTAGATGATTATTACCTGAATATCACCAATCTTAACCTACATATAAACATGAAAGAAATCTCAACAACCCCAAATTTCCAGTCTTATTTCCAGCTGCACATGCAAATTCCACATAGTTCCCAGGTACTTCTGCGGGCTGACAGCAGTGCATTGTGGGGATTCACACACCTGTCATCATCTGCAATACCAGATGGCTTCTATCAATGTCTTCTCATCCTTTTCTGCCTCTGCCATGGTGCTGCTAGAAGTACTGCATCAATGTGGGTGGTGGCAAAGCCCATACTGATGATATTATATGAACATCAATATACACATCCAGGGTACTGTCCAGGGATGTGTAAAAAGCTGTCTATCCTTGAAGGGCTGGCGATGTAATGGGTTCTGTGCAGACAAGGAGGAATTACCCTCTCTCCAACTATACATCGTACTATGTCACCTCAGTCCAGAAATAGTAATATTCCTGCCCGGAGTCTCTTAGAAATGGTAACCTCTCTTCTGACTTTAAGCCATTCTTCATAAAGGGCTCAAAGTTATTACAGGTGAATAGACAGGGAACAGATGTCCTAAAATAATCTCTATTTCTTCCCATCAGTTCTTTCTACCCTGGATCTCTTTATAAAAACAAATGTTAAAGCTCCTGTCTCAACCTTCTGCTAAATCCTTACCCATGTCCCTGCCCAGGAGTGGTTGACTGGAGTGGTAGCTACATAACTCCACTAGCAGAAAAATTTATTCTGTTTACTTTTCCATGGCTGAGAGCATTTAAATTCCACCAAATCATGACTTATTTCTATTGGGGAATAATTAGGAAAAGAGAGAACTAGAAATACAAAGGAGAAATAAAACAGATGACAGAGTAAGAATAGAGCTTGCAATAAAGCTTGGGAGCTACGAAAGTTAACCAGCCAGTTAGATCTGCACTTTCAAGATTATTAAAAAATATGAACTCAGGACATTCTGTGGAAAGACAGAGACCCTCTGGTCTAAAGCCATCTTTGGCTGAGCTAAGATTCTATAACCCCATGTGTTGGGAAAAGCTGCTGAAAAATATCTGTTTAGCATAGCTGAGTATATTAAATAGAGATACTCCCAAATGTTCCATATCAAACAAACAAAATATTATTCATTTCTGGGAATATGGGAAGATTACAGAGGAAATAGATAACTCTAAACCATATATCATATTAACATTTGGATAGAAGCTCAGCCCCAGGAAAATAAAAACATTCCTAAGGATGTATATTTTCTGCAGCCAACACACAAATAAAAATCTTGCTGAAGTCTTTGGTGAAAGAAAATTTAAAGCTATATGTGGTGAGCAAAGGGATAATAGATAATTAATTTTGATACTTCATTATTAATAACTTGAGATATAGAAAATAACTTTTATATTTTATTAATACTAGTGATCATAAAGTCACTTTCATATATGATTTAAAATACCCAATCCTCTCTTCAAAAATTAGAATGGAGCTCAGCCCTTTCTCTACTGTCAGTATTTACTAAACAGAATGTTTTCCTTGCTTTAGCTAAGGTCCAGCTCGGCTGTGTTTATCTCTGTCATCACAAAAAAGTTTTACAAGGAAGCAATTTGGGGGATATCAGGAGGCAGAAGGGGCAAAAGAGGAGGAAGAGCAAAGAAGGGAGGGAAGGAGAGAAATCAAAAAGAGAACGAGAAAGAACTAAAGAACTAACATTCACAAAGATTTTCTTCTTGACCAACTCTACTCAGGTTCCTCTGAGCCCTCTTCTTGACTAGGCCTCAGCAATGGCCTATAAAGACTTGAGCAAATTCTAACATAGTTCTAAGTTGTTCCCTCCTGACCATCTTTTCCAGTTGCCTCGGCTGCCATCAGTAGTTGGTATGCCAGGTGGGTGTAACTGCACCCTGACCATCCTAAAAGGGATTCTAGTGGAGATAGGGCTGTGTGGCATTCCCCTCTTCTCTCCCCAAAGTAAGCACTCATCCCTGATTTCCTACCCCAGGAGCCCTGAGAGGCTGTGAGCTGGAATTCCTTGGATTCCCGAATAGCAAGGGGTATCTCTCAAGATTGAAAAGGGGCTCCTGACATAGCAACTACAGATGGCAGTCAAGATAACTGGAAAAGAAGTCGGAAGGAAATACACAGAAGCACTATAGAAATGAAGACTCACAGACAACTACCTTTAGTCAAATTAATGGCTGAAAAACCAACAAAAACACCTGTTTCAGAAAAAATTGACCAAGTGTTTGGAAGGATTAACGATTAAAGGATGGTGAAGTAATTATATATTTTCTGAGATTAAAGGTGAACATAAACTCCACTGGAGATCACGAGAAGCTTCGGTACCAATTCAAAGACATCTGGGGGACATGTCTCAGTTTCATAGGACATGGGTGAAGAGAGACTTGTCTCATCATTATTAACAGGCAGAGGTAACAAAACTAGTCTGAGGAAGATCTACAAAATGAAACTAAAGCTATAGATCCTATGTGTTCTCTCTCCGTGCCTTGTGTGGCAGGTGGCCATCCACAACTTTTTTGAATGGAACATGTTACTGCCAAAGTAGGGAATATAATTATTTGGCATCACTAAGCATTTAAAGCAGTATTTCTGTCAGTCAATTTCTCCCTTCTCTATCCCCAGGCAGTTCCCTCTTGTGAAATTTAGAATCCCTTAGGCCTTTCCCTGGGATAGTAAAAAGAAAAATTCCAACTTATAGGCAGAAGATATAATTCAAAATCTGGAAGGGATCTTAACAAATTTGTAATAAAATTCTCTCAGAGAAAATACTAGCCCAGAAAAGTTGCTTCTTATACATTGTTACAGTTAGGGAGAGATTCGGGATGAAAATTTTGGTTTCTTACTTCAGTTGCAGAGTAATGTCCTCTACCCCTTGTTTGAGAAGTTGTCAAGAGGTAGAGTGATAAAAGTCTGAACAAAAACATTTTGGATCTTTTTATGTTATTTAAATTTTTTTCTTCTTGTTAAAACTCCTATGAGACATATATATTCTTTCTTTAGCATTAAATCCACATTGAATACTGAGAAACAATTTTTGTTCCTTAAAAATTACTGTAATAAATGAACTTAATAGAAATACGTCTGTTGATTTTCCAGTGAACTGACCAGGGTTTCCACAGGCTCAGATATCAGAAAGTTTAGTTGTAAAAATTATTTTCTATGTCTAAATATTTTTAGATTCTTTTACCTAATGTTACTTCCAGAATTCATATTGTAGATATGTAGACAGTTTGAAAAAAAAGTTGCTACTTGGGAAATTGGAAGTCATGGGTCGTCCTCTGACTGCTACCATGAGCTGATGAATGTGACTGCGTGGTACTGGAAGACACAGGGTGTTGTGTAACTGTACATTACCACACATGCTATTCTTAGACCTCCCATTACACTGAGGTTCTCCATAAAAATGACAGATCTATGATTCATCAAGATGTCATAAAAAAGATGAAAGGAGGTTTTAGAAAGTAAAAAGAATGTGGTGCACATGGAAATAATATATATAAATGGAGAAAGAAGAAGGCCTCAGGATTTTGTGATTAAACCCATCTGGAAACATTGACTTAGTCTTTTAACCTTTCATTTAACCTTTTATTCCAGAAATAGCTAGCTTTAATTGGCTAGCTGATGATGTGCATATGTATTTAAGTTATATCTAAAATTTAGGGCTGGCTAATGTTGAACTTTCTTGAATGATCGCTGTATCAGTCAGTGTCCAACTGTGAAACAAAATTCCATGTGGATGGTTCAGCTGGAGATTTTAATGAAAGGACTCCTTGCAGATGGGAGCTGAAATGTGAGATAGAGGCAACCACTGATAATCAACAATGGGCAGCTGTTGCCACCCCAGGGCTGAAGGGATGAGGGGATAAAGTAATGTACTGAAGGCCTGGTGAAGAGAGGCATGGATAAAGGGACATAATAATGGAGGAATGGAGGCAGTGCCTGAAAACATGAACCTTGTGTGTGGGGGTGTGGGGCAGTGTTGTTATGGGGAGAGAAAACAGGAAAAACTTATCCCAACTGTTCTCCTCTCTGCCTCTAATGTGTTTCCCATGACTTCGTTTGGCCAAATCCACTGAAAACCAGAGAACCAAAAACCTAGGTGATACACTCCAAAAGGGCCCAATACTTGGGGCACACAACAAAACAAAAAGGAGACGGAAAATGGATCTGAAAAGATAAAGAAAGAATGTCTGCTACAGTCCCAGATGTTCAGACAACTTACAGAATGGGAGAAAATATTTGTATGCTACACATCCAATAATAGGCTGATAACTAGAATCTATATAGAACTCAGGAAAATCAGCAAGAAAAAATCAAACAGGCCTATCAAAAAGTGGGCAAAGGACATGAACAGAAACTTTTCAAAAGAAGATAGATGAATGGCCAACAAACATATGAAAAAATGCTCAACATCTCTAATCACAGGGAAATGCAAATCAAAATCGCATTGAGATACCACTTAATGTCAGTGAGAATGACCTTTATCAAAAAGTCCCCAAACACTAAAAGTTGGCATGGATGCAGAGAGAGAGGAACACTCATATGCTGCTTGTGGGATTGCAAACTAGTGCAACCTCTTTGGAAAGTAATATGGAGGTACTTCAAAGAGCTAAAGTAGAACTACCATTTGATCCAGAAATCCCATTACTGGGCATCTGCCCAAAGGAAAAAAAGACATTCTGTAATAAAGACATCTGCATTGGAATGTTTATAGCAGCACAATTCACAATTGCAAAGACCTGGAAACAACCCAAGTGCCCATCAATACATAAGTGGATTAATAAAATGTGGTATACGTATACCATGGAGTTTTACTCAGCCACAAAAAACAATGGTGATCTAGCACCTCTTGTG
>CAUYRB010051858.1:0-85397 GCA_963574695.1 Propithecus perrieri | reverse complement strand
AACATAGTAATGTAATAATGTATATTATTTATCGAATGTTTATTATATCAGGTCCTGTTCTAATGAAATTATGTATATTTGTGTGTTCTTTCATTTAAGAAAGAAAGACAAAGGAAGAAAGGAAGGAAGGAAAGAAGGAAGGAAGGAAGAAAGGAAGAAAGGAGGGAAGGAAGGAAGGAAGGAAGGTAAAGGTGTATTTCCTAAGATTTTCTCCTAAGATTCTAAGATTTTAAGATGATTCTGCATTATTCAATATTTGCAATAATTGTACAATTGATATTGCTGAAATGTGTATTTTGAAGATAACCCAAAGCCTGTTAATAATCCCCTTCCCAAACTCTGTGGCTTCATCTGTATTCATCCTCTACTTCTACTACCTCTCTCTATTTTCTTTTCTACCATTGTCTCTTCTACCAGTTATGTTCTGGACACAAAAATATAAAATCCTTCCATATGTCCACTTCTATAACTCAACCATTTTCCCCAACCCTCCTGCCCATAACTTAGCATCCTAGGTTAAAGATTCTAAAGCAAATCAGACAATGCCAGCATAGTTTTCAAAGGGTTAGAGAAAAGTAAAAGGACCAATGAACATTTATGAGTTAAATTTTGTGTTATTCCTAACACAATTATAAGAGCACTATGCAAAAACTTCTGGAAATATAGCTCTTTTTATACCTTGAGGATTCAGTGTCCAGGGTATTCATAACATTAAAATAGTCTGACTGTAGAAAGTTGTTAATAAATCCCTGAAGGTATATTCCATATTCTGGGAAACTGAGCACATACAATTGCAAGCACTGTAATTCTATCTGGTTTCAGTAATTGCACCAATTTATTTGAAAGATAGAAATTGACCCTTTACTCTAAGAAAAGAAAAATTGAACATCCATATCCAACGCTTGTAGCCAACTGACTTTGTTCTCGGGAAGAGCTTTACAAAATTTAATATTGCCCAAAGTTATCAGTATTGTCCACTTTGCTTTTGTAAATGCTCATTTTTGCAGGTGTTTTGTTCAGTTGAATTCTTTCATCATTTACTAATTTGATAAACATTTATTGCACCTCGAGAATGTTATACACACTATATTTGCTTCTAGGAATGTTAATGTATGGAGAATAATGGCTTTGCTTTCACTGAATTTATGATGTTTATATGTATAAATAAACATGAGTCACAATATGAAACAAGAGTCTGGGTAGAAATATAATTGGGGTAAGAAGGAGAAACAAAGAAAGAACATTGAGTTCAACCCATGAGGTGGAAGAAGACTACACAATGCTAAATTTTGGAAATTTAGTAGATTTTTGAACAAGTGGAAAACAAGGGAGGGGCTTCTAAGCACAGAGAATATCATTAAAGGGTGCATGTTTATCAGCATAGTATATGGGGGAACTGCAAGTCTAACTAGAACACAGTCTCGGCTGTTAGAGGAAATTGGAGAGTTTTGTAGGAGATCTTTATTTTGCTTTCATTTTGGCTAAGGCATTTTATATTACTCCTGACATGTTGAATTTTGAATTCATCTACTTTCCAGGTATCATGTATTAGTAATATTCTTATTATGGATCAAAAGGAAGATGAACTCCTAGAAATTCCTTATGAAATTCTGTTTTATCATTCTATTTCTTTCATTCTTTAAACATACATATATTTATTGTTTATTATAAACCAGTCATTATATGTATTTCTACACATCTGGTATCGGAGCAAAAAAATTCAGAAATATCATAGTGCGATTATTGGTAATTTGTTTATTTTTTACTAGACTAGCAAAAAAATTCAATTTGGAATCTCAAATGTCAATGGTAATAGATTATAATAAATATAAACCAATATTTCATTAAAATGTGGCCTCGCCTTACATATAAACTTATACGTATTTCCAAAATATTTCATGACACTTGAGATTGCGTATCATTGAAGAACTAGACTTATCTAAACGATTTTAATAATCTTAATAAAAATGTTTTAAAATTATTATAGATATATACAAAATCCCTTAAATGTAGATAGATTGACAGAGGATAGATTAGATAAATATATGGATAGATAGATATAGACAAGAATATGTAGATATATGGCTAGTAGAAACTATTATCTATAAATATCAATTTTTTATACATTTAGTAATTCAACCTTCTAAGATTTAGATGGATGCCATCCATCCAGAGACTATACAGTATTTCCCAATCTTATTTCAGCTATGTACAACTGCATGCCCAAAATCAGGCCAGTGCAACGTGAGCAGTCATGCTCTTTAAAAAGTCTGTGTACTGTACCCTCCACTTCCACTTTCTTCCTTTTTCACAGTCCAAGATGTGGAAAAGGAAGTGATCCACCAGCTTTAGCCAAACAGAGAAGAGCAACCTACATGGGAAGAGTAAAACAACATAATATAGGAGACCTGGAACCTGAAGGATGATGAGGAGAAGCTGTGCTAATCATCTCCTATAGCAGCTTAGCATTTTATTTTTTACAGCTTTATCGAAATACAATTTACAAAAATAAAATTCATCTTTTTAATTGCACAGTTTAATAAGCTTTAGTAAATGCACACAGTTGGGCAATCATCATCAACATCAAGTTTTAAAATAATTCTGTCACCCCAAAAAGTTCCTTTTGTAGTGTGTCCCCTCCCTCAGCCCATCCCCTGGCAACTACTGCTGCTTTATCACTACAGTTTTGCTTAATATAGAATTTCATATGAATAGAATAATACTGTATGTAACATGATTTTTTAAGATTTATCCATATTGTTGCATTCATAACTAGTTTGTTCGTTCTTGTTCTTGAGTAGATGCCATTGTATGAATATACTCTCTTTTAAAATCCATTCACCAGATGATGGACATTTGCATCATATCCATTTGTAAGCTATTATTAATAATAATGCCTCTATGGACATTCATAAGTCATATAAAAACCTGCTTCATTTCTTTTTGATAGATAACTAAGAGAAACTCCTGGGTCATATCGTGAGTACATGTTTGTTAAATAAACAAATCGTCAGAGTTTTCCAAAGTGGTTGCGTCATTTTGCATTCCCTACAGCAATACATGAAGGCCTCAGTAACTCTACATCTTGGCCAGCACTTGATACTATCAATCTTTCTAGTTGATTTTCAGCTCTTCTTATGTGTGTGTATTTGGTACGGTTTTAATTTACACTTCCCTAATGACGTAGAGCATTTTTCACTTTTATTGGCCATTTTATATGCTTATGTCTTTTCAAATCTTTTGTCAATTTTTAAAATGTATTTTCTTTAAATTGTGTGCTGTTTACATAAAGAAAAAATATTTTATCATATACATAGATATATAGTTACATGACTTACATATGACATAGATACATACCTACATATAGATATAGATATATCTATATATTACAATAAAATTGTCAAATATTGTCTCCCAATATGAGGTTTGTCTCTTCATTTGCTTGCATCTTTGAGCAAAAGTTTTAAACTTTGAGGAAGTCCTCTTTACCTAACCATCTCTGCCTTTTATTTTAGGAAGAAATAAAATATTTATCTTGTTAAAACCTCAGTTATTTTAGTCTCATTACATAAAGTTTCTTTCTTCACTCTCCATTAGTAATAGTATTTATCCTCATGCTTTTAAATATCTTTATGATCATAAAATCTATTAGGAGCTTCCCTCCTGAGAAATAGACTCTTATTTCTAAACATTTTTTGGGCATTGCCAACAAGATGTTCGTTAGGTATGTCTGCGCCAGTCTGCTAAGAAAATTCAATTTCTCCTCATTGCATCCATGTACTTTTATAAATTATTTCTATAATAAATCTTATTTGAAAACAGCCAAATTTGTTTTCTCTCTCATTGTAATACATTGGAAATATTAACCTTACATATGTTTCAGATTTTCCTCTTTTCAGTTCCCAGCATCACCTCATCTAACATTGCCCTACCTCAGCTGTGCACCCTGATCTTAGCCTGTTAACTTGTTCTGGTCTCTGACAACTTCAACTCTGACAATCCCAAATGGTATTGTTAGACTGGTCTTGTGAAACCACAACTAAGATTGCATGACTCATGTTGAAAAAGATGATTAAAGATTACCCATAGCCTGTAAAATTAAATTTGAATTACTCATGTAAGCATTTTGTCTAAACATCTTTTTTTACGGCATATTGAAACATTCTCCTTTTTTGAGTCTTGTGATACCACATACTCTTGTTTCTTTCTTTTACATGAATGGCTATTTATTCTTAATCTTTCATTTTCCTTTTTCACTTTATCTCCAAGGTGTCTATTTTGTTCTCATGACATTTGTTACCTATATCCTAAGAGTTTCAAATCCATATCTCTAGCTTAATCATCTAGAAAGAACATATTTGATTGCCTACTTGCTATTCCTATTTCATTGTCTTATTGATATCTTAGAACTAACTTGTCCAAAAAGAGCTCTTTTCTTTCCCTCTAAAATATGTTCCCCTATCCAGGTGTTTCTCATTGCAGTAAATGATACCCCCATTTTATCATTTGCTGAAACCAGAAACCCATATTTATTGTTTGTTTTATTCTTCTGTCTCAGCCCCCAAACCCAATTCATCAGTAGATTTATATCCATATATTCTGCCACCAGTTTGCCTTAGATGATCACCTCTTCTTGCTTGAACTATGACAGCATCTTTCTAACTTCTCTCTATATTTTTTTCATTCTTGTGATTCTTCAACCATTCTTTATAAGAAAACCAAAGCAATCAAACTATATTTGGATCATGTCAACCCTAGTTATAATTTGTGAATGGCTTCATTATACATGGAGTAAAATTAACATTCTTCAATATAGTTCAAAAGCCCTGCATGATCTTGGTTCTGCTTGCCTCTTCTTCCTCATCTCCCCATCTCATGCTGCTCTTATCAGCTTCTCTAATTCCCTCCACTATACCATGCATTCACCAAACTCAGGACCTTTGCACATATATTTGTTTCTGCACAGAGTTCCATGTCACCCATAATCTTTCAATGAGCCCTTCAACTCTCACCATAATTAGCTCAATATCAGGGAAATTGTCCCTGAAAATCCAAAGAAGATAGTCAATTTTTCTAAGTTTTCTGTTTTAAGTCCCTAATTGGTTACCTTTTCAGCTCTTATCACAATTTGTAATTATTTCATATGTTTATGTATTTACTTACTTGCTCTATTGTCCCCACTAAATATAAACTCCCTGAGGGCATGGATTTGGTT
The DNA here is from genome assembly GCA_963574695.1 of Propithecus perrieri. NCBI lineage: Eukaryota > Metazoa > Chordata > Mammalia > Primates > Indriidae > Propithecus > Propithecus perrieri. The sequence continues at coordinate 80,182 of CAUYRB010051858.1, read as the reverse complement.
GGTCATCCTGGTTCAACAGTATAGGCATGGAAGCTAACACAGTACATGAAACATATTAGGTATTTGGATATGTCTAATGAATTGATAAATAAACTCTATTTGTCATCTACCTGGTCTACTGGATATTTGTCAGCATATCTAAATGTATTTTACCTCCAATGTTTGGCTTTACCTTTCTCTTTTCCTTTTAAAACCTACTTTACTTTCAAAGCTCCAAATGTCTTGTTGATCATGTCTTTACTGAAATACCACTATCCCTTTCCCTAAAAGCCAATTAACCAATAAGTTAAAAAGCAAATCAATTCAGTATACTGAACATAATGTATTTATTTCTCTGTGAAATCTCAGCATTTGGGGAAAGGAATTTTTTCCTAAGAAACTCATAATACATTGCATACATTGCTATAGTATAAGAATTGTGTCTTATAAATTTTATATTTTTTTAATTTTACACCAAAGTGCTATACTGTTCAACATTTTCTGAAGAGAAGTTCCTGATCAACAAAATTTGTATCCTTGCAAATGTTAACTACTAACCAGTTAGTAGGTTATGTTGGCTATGAGTGGGGCATGCAATACATTCCAAAGACTCTTGAGATTTAATACTACTACTGCTTTTGTCTCCCATTTAGGAGACAGAGCTATTATAATAAATCTTTGCATTACAAATTGTTATTTTACTGGCATCCACATTTATGATTAGTTGATGGCAAAATATTTCTAGCTTTTCCTACACACAAAAAACTATAGCCAGCTGTCATAGTAAACTAAAATTTCTGAGGGCTACCATAAGTCAAAGAAGAGTAATCACTTTTTTATGAGCTAATATTAGGCAATGTCTGCATAAAAAGCATGATATATTATTATAAAAGAGCCTGTCCTGTGATCTCAGAATGAAGATTATGTTTCTTCTTCCACCAAGGCTAATAACTACAACTCTTCATTTCATGAAGTGAAATAAATTCACGGTTCAACAATTTGATCCAAAAATCTGAATAAAGATTTAACTATCTCTCATTTGTAAGCCTACTATTTGATTTAATTCTGTTACTTTATCTTATCCTGTTTATTCATTAAGAGTTTCTTTCCTGATTTCATGTGGCAATTGCTAATTATATATAACCCATTGATTTCTAGTCTTAAATTCTTTATTTGTGCTAGTTTTCTTGTAATCTGGGGCGTCATTAATTCTCTTTTATCTCATGATATTTTTGTGAGTTTTGTTTATAAATATCACTAGAAAACATAAATAATTATGCTTCTCATTTTTGCATTGATATGTTTAAAAACACAATCTAGTCAATAAGGAGCCTGGGCAGAGAGAAATATAATGAATATGCTGCTTCTGTTTTTGTAACAGTTGGACAAGGTAACTATTTCTCTACCTCTGTTTCTTCTACAAATGTGTTCTAAGTGTCATAATTCTATATTCTTTCTAGTTCACACCTATGGTTAGAGTCTGAGATACCAAATGTGAAAAAGTCCAAATTTTAAAAAGAAGAAACTCTAATATTGGAATAAGTCCAGAAGACAAGTGTCTTCTTTGATTCTCCACGGATATTTTTAATCTGCCTTTTATTGATTTATATAGTTCTGATGTTATCGTTTTTATTATATTCTCATATTTGTTTAAGCCTTCCCTACGCTTTGGTAAATTTGTTTTAAGGAATTTATGAGTATTGCCATTTTATAATCATAACCAGCTTTGTGTGCCTTTACAATCTTCCTTATACTCTTCACTTCACTTGGGTCGAGGGTGCTGAAACATCAGATATGTTGCTTTTCCAAAGCAATTTGTCTTCCATCTATAGTTTCAGAATTAAATTGTTAAGTCAGTGCAAGAGAGAGAGCGCTTCCTAAAAGAAGAGTGTGTAGTGGCAGAACATCATTCTGGGAGGGGAAGCCAGAGGGCTTGAGCTTTGTGCTTGCGTCAGGATGATGGCACAGAGAGGACAGAGAGCCAGGGAAAAGCACCATAAACCCGCATTGCTCAGCTAGTGATCACGGAGCTGGCAGATGGGGGGATGGGAAGGGAGAGATGACCTAAGCATGTGGGAACTCATGGCGTTGCCTCCAAATACAGAGGTCTGGAATTTAAACTAGATCATTAAAACACTGCACAGAACATTAAGTACTTAGGTTTTATAGAGGGAAGGCAGAAGTGAAATAAATACAAGCATGACCTTCAAATTTAGACCTAATTTTAAATTCCATTTCAACTCCTTGATTGGCAAAGGACCCCAGTTTATGATAAAGTGTAGATAATAATAATTCTCCACAGGGCTCTTGGTAACAAATGGGGTGAAAGTAAATAACTGCTTAGGAAAACCACAGCATAAAGCTCTTATGAAAGGATCTCCACTATCATTTTGATATAAAGAGAATACCCTTTGATATTAGATATCTTTACTGAGCAAAAACTGTGGTGTGGATATGCCTTGTGCCTCCCCCCAAGGATTTTATAATAAAAAGCACTCATAGTGCAGACTATTTTATTAAAATTCTAGTAGGACATCATATTAACATTGCAATATTTTCTTCCAAATGTTCCACATGTGAAAATAAAAACAAAATGCTGAAGAACAGGCATTTGGTGTTTATCTACTTTGCATATTCTATTATTGTCAAAACTAGAAAGAGATGACACATAAGAAAGAGGAAGAGTGTTTACGTACAAAGGAACCTCATAGAATGTTGCCATAATCTGAGCTACAAGTGGTAGAGCTGTTAGCACCTATAAGCCTAATGGGATGAACCAGATATTGGTCTGCTCAGGAATTCTGTTTCTTCCTGATTGAACCTAGGGAGGCTGTGTATTTCTAAGAATTTGTCCATTTCCTCCACGTTTTCAAGTATATGTGCATAGAGATTTTTATAGTATTCAGAGATGACATTTTGTATTTCCATGGTATCAGTTATAATTTCTCTTTTTCCATTCCTGATTGAGCTTATTAGAGTTCTTTCTTTTCTGATTATGGTTAATCTAGCTAGAGGTCTGTCAATTTTGTTTATCTTTTCAAAGAAGCTACTTTTTGTTTCCTTAATCTTCTGTATAGTTCTCTTGTTATTCATTAAAGTGTTATCACTTGATCAAAATGTATGCCCAAAATGTATGCTGTTATATGGAAGTAACATTCATCAGGTGTCAAGCAGGTGGGAGGGAATAGGAGGGGATAGGTGAACTTGCACCTAATGGATGCAGTCTACACAGTCTGGGGGATGGGCATGCTTGTAGCTCTGACTCAGTGATGCAAAGACAAGTCGTGTAACCAAAGCATTTGTACCCTCGTAATACTCTGAAAGAAAAATTTATAAAGTCACTGTATTTGGATTTAAGTGGTTAAAATGCTGTACTTAGATTAAATAAAAACCATAACTATTGTTTGCACGTGTAAAAAAAAGAAAGAAATGAGTGACAATAATCTATTACATCATTAAATATGAAATGTCCGATTTTGAATCAAAAGTTTAGTTTGTTACATCTCGAACAAGAAGCAGTACAATTAATCAAAGTATGTGCCTAAACCTTCAACACAGTTTTGCCATCTTAACAGTAGCTTGCTTTTATGCCAGCAGCGAAGAAGCCTGGAGAACAAGTGGTGATGAAATTGTGAAAGGCGTTTTCCACAGCTTGTTAAGAATTGAATATCTTTCCTTGCAAGAAGTGGTCCAAAGCCTGGAAGAAGTGGTAGTAAGTTGGTGCAAGTTCTGATGAATATGGTAGATGACAGTTTCCAAGTCCAACTTCTGTAGTTTGAACAGCGTTGTTTTTGTGACATGTGGTCTTGCAAGAAGATTGGACTGTCACTATTGACCAATCTTGGCTGCTTAATCACAAGTGTCATCATTTTGTCCAGTTGGTTGCAGTAGGCATCCACTATAATTGATTCACCAGGTTTCTTGAAGATGTAGTGGATAATACCAGTGCTGGACTACCAAACAGAGACCATTAGCTTTTTTTTGATGAATATTTCGTTTTGTACTGTGTTTTGGCACTTCATCTTTAGCCAACCATTGTGCCAAAACTTGTGATTTGTCAAAAAGAATCCATTTTTTATCACATGTAACAATACAGTGTAGAAATGGTTCCCCTTTATGTCATGACAGGAAAGTCAAGCTTTGAAACAATTTCTATTCTGATACTTATTTAATTCATGCAGCACCCATCTATCCAGTTTCTTTACCTTGCCGATTTGTTTCAAATGGTCTAATATTGTTAGAACAGTAACATCAAACCTTGCTGCTAATTGACACATAGGTTGAGATGGATTCACTTCCACTACAGCTTTCAGCTCATCATTATCCACCTTGATCTCAGGTCTCCCACGTGGCTCATTTTCAAGATTAAAATCCCCAGAATGGAACTTCTTAAACTATCAATGTTCTGTGCATTCTTTAGCTACATCCTTCTGAAACTCTTCTTTGATATTCTGAGCTGTCTGTGCTGCATTTGCTGCATGATGAAACTCATGTTCCAAAATAACATGAATTTTTGACTTATCTACGGTTTCACAACAATTGCTCTAAAAAAAGAAATTTGAATGATAATCATAAACCAAAACAGGCATTTGAAAAAATGAGGATCTACCTTCACAATTAAAAAAAAGTGTCAAAGTGAAAAGTCAGAGGTATTAACTGGCAAACTTAGAGTACTTTAGGAAATTGGACATTCCATACTTAATAATCTAATATAGATATTGTCTTGTAATGTCTCCTGGCTTGCAGAAAGGGAGCCAAAATAAAAAGTACACTAATCTCTATCACAGCATCCAGCAATTGTGCTCCTTGGTATTTACCCAAATTGGTTAAACTCTTATGTCCACACAAAACCTGCACACAGATGTTTATAGTGGCTTTATTCAAAATTGTCAAATTTAAAAGTAACCAAGATGTCCTTCAGTGGGTGAATGAATAAACAAATTGTGGTCCAACAAGACAATGGAATATTATTCAATGCTAAAAAGAAGCTATGAAACCATGAAAAGACATAGAGGAAATGTACATATATATTACCGGAAACTAAGCTACAAAGGCAATATGCCATATGATAATTATACATCATTCTGAAAAGGGCAAAACTGTGGAGACAGTAAGATGACCAGAGGTTGCCAGGGGTTAGGGGAGGGAGAGATGAGTAAGTGAAGCAGGGAGAATTTTTAGAGCCGTGAAATCTACTCTGTGCAGTACTACAATGGTGGACACATGTCATTATTCATTTGTCAAAATTACGTAGAATGTACAACACCAAGAGTGAACATTAATGGAAACCATATGCATTGTATCACAAAGATGTATTAATGTTAGTGTAGATTCATTGATAGTAACAAATGTACAACTGCAGTGCAGGCTGTTGATGGTGAGAGAGGCCGTATTTGTGTGGGGACAGGAGGTGTATGGGAGCTCTGTGTACTTTCTGTGAATTTGCTGTGAACCCAAAACTGCTCTACAAGATAAAATCAATTTTTTAAGAAATACACTAATCTCACACTTCTCCATCCCTCCAATCTCTTGCCTGGTTACCTATGGGCTAAAACAATCAGAAGTCATTAGGGCGAAAGCACCCTGTTAATATAATCCATGGAGTCCGGCCAATCAGGTCAGAGGCAGGAGGAGACAGGAGGAGACATAAATGGAAAATGTCTCATATAGACTTCTTATGAATGTTCCAATTACTACAAAATTTCCTAACAGTGTTATAGAACCAACATTTTGTATTATCAGGAAGTTTAAGCATTGAATTAGAGCTTGTTGGAAAAACTTAATGTGTGCTAAGTGTCCTTGACAACACTGGTTAAAAAAAATAATAATAAAGAGAAAAATGTGGATTATTATATAAATCATACTCAAATATAGCACATAATTACAAGAAAAATATTAATGCATATTATGACACAATAGCTGGAGTTTTAATAAATATTAGGATGACTATTAATTTTTGAATTAAATAGAATATTCAAGAGAAAAATGTGAAACAAATCCTAGTAACACTGGCCCAAGATGAACTTGATATTCTTAAGGAGCATAATATAATGACTAGAAATATGGATATGTCTGACAAATCTGGGTATAAAACACAGTTGTGACATTTTCCAGATAGATAATTCAGATAATATGTTTTTTATCTTAAAAAGAAGGAAATAATAATGTCTACCTCAGAGATATCATGATAGAGTACAAATAGTATAATATATATAAAATATTATACTGCAATAGTCACAAAAATTCTTCATAAAATATTGACTATGACAATATGATAAAATTATCACTAACATTAGATTTGCTTTTATAAATATGATATACTGTTATTTTTATTTTTATAAATGTTCATGTATTTTTTCATTAAAACATCGTTAATATAGTCATAAAAAATAAGAGTCTGTGTTTATCTTCCTATGTATTTTTTTAGTAGAAAACTTATGTGAAGAGCACATTCAGTGTCTTCTAAAGCTAGTATTTTTTTTTCTTTTTTTGGCCAGTCAATGCCTAGGGAAAACTGATCTTTATTATCTTTTTTATCACATGCAAGAGAAACATTGCTACTAAAGCCTTTATATTGCTGCCAGTATATTGGCAATGTAGTGAGAGTAGCAGAGAAAGAGAGCTTAATCGAAGGTCATCTACTTAAATCATATTTGCAGTGAAGAATTCATTGCCAAAGAGAGAACTGAAGACAAACAGAATTTGACATTTGAGAACCAATATCAAACCATAAAGTACAGAAAGCCTGTTCCTTTGGGATTGAAAAATACCTGGAATTTTAGCAGTAGCCATCAAAATACTTCAGTACACATTATTTCAATATGATATAAACATTTTGATTATGATTAGTTTTATGACTACAATATTGTTTCACAATAATAACAACCTCAAAAAGTATACAGACTCTCAGAGTCAAGATTTATTATAATTAGCAATAAAATCAATCATAAATGATTTCTAATGCAAACACTGGGTAACTAATTTAGCACCCTTCTTAAATAACAATAATGTAGAGAATGTGAACACTTATCATGACTTCAAACTTTTTCTAGGATATTTGGGCCTTGTGGGAATATAAGTTACAAGGATGAATACATTTATCTTTTACTGAAGCAGCTTTTCTGGAAAACATACATATCAGTAGCAGTGTTTGAGAGAAGAGAATGTACTCAGAGAAGAGGCAAGGAACCAAATAAGGGATGTTCCTTGGATCAAATTTTTCTTCTAGAACCAAATAAAAAAGATATTGACCAAACTTGTTGTATTGATCATAAATGTTGAGTAATATATCCCTTTATTTAAACTAAAATATGAGAAATCTTCCGCATTTAAATATGCTGTGTTCTATATCCCAAAGAACAGGAAAATTCATAAACGATGTACATATATGTAGAGAAAAATTCTCAAACGGTGAACTGAACAATTAGGAAAGGCATTTCTATAAAAAAAACAACAGGAAAAATGATATTCAATCAAGAGCTAAAACTGCAACTTTGTTCCCTGAAGTTTCAACAGGTGGAAGGATATTGAGAAAATATCAAATCTTAAATTGGGAATCTGAAAATAGGAAGAAATTCCTCTAAGCTCAAGATTCTTTTGTGGAAATGAGGAAACAAAATGAAAGTGAGAAGTACTGGGGTAACTACAGAGTCATAGCTAGCTTGGATTATTTCAAATGCTTTATGTCAGTTCTTCTCATGATATTTTATTATATTTGTGGATTTAATTAAATATGTTATTGTTATAGGAATTTGAGAATTTAACACAGACTTGTGGAAATGAAGTGATATGCCAGATCCTTGATCTACACAACATAATTATTACATCACGCATTTTAAATTTGGGGAGGAGGGAGAGCAGTGCCTGAAATACTTGAAAGTCATGTAAATTTTCAATGAACTGATAAGAGGATGAACATCATCTTATCTTTAGTGTTAATGATCTGGCTTTGGGGAAATAAATATGCCACTTTAGACTAATTTTAATGAATTTACTAGCATGAGTTTTGTTGCAATGAAGAGATGGATAAATTTTTTAGCATAAAGGCATAGCCTAGAAACAAAAAACGGGCAGTATAGGGGAATATAACAGCAGAATTGGATTTAAGTATTTGCCAATTGTGCTGTTTGGATTAAAAGGATACTTCTGAGAAGAGAGCTCCTGCATGTTGTTGATGTTTTTGTTCTCTCTTACTCTTTAGATGTATGGTAGAGACCTTCTTTGCCATGAGGAACAACAGGTCACTTAATTCCAGTAAGAATGAAGGCAAGCTAGTTTAGCTTAGGTGGGATTGTCACAAGCCATTTGATACTGAAGGCGGCTACTTTGGTCTAAATTAGATTTTGATAAGCGGTGACTGAAAAGTATAAACCAACAGTTTAAAATATTGGAACATACAAATCCATTAAAGAATGTGCTATTGTTTCTCCGAAAGGGAATTTGACTTAAATCACAGTTCACTGAACATTTTTTTAAGTGATATGTTTCTCATTTAGTAATTGTTTTATATCTTAAATGATATAAAATATAATTTTATATTTTAAAACACAGTGAACAAAATTCTCTATGTGGGAGCTATTCTTGCATAGAAGTTCTAAAACAAAGGACATTTGTACAGGTTTTTGTTGGACTATGACGCAGTGATGAGATTGGACTGGAATCAGTATAACCCATTCCCCATTTCCCAATATTAAGATTACCTTAAGGCCCTTCCATTTTCTGTTAATATTGTATTTTCAACACATTTTTATCAATAACTTGATTTGTAGAGATTCTAATCAAGAAAATAACCCAAAAATAAATACATAAAAAATTAAAAAGTAATAAGATATTTCTTAGGTTTTAAAAAGTTTCAAAAGGTTAATACTGAGCTTTGCATGAGTTGTTCTTTCCATAGCCAGAAAATGCCACCAAGTGATAAATGGAATAGCATATCTGAAATAAGCTATTTTTAAAATGTTAAAAAATGAGTCAGTTGTTTATCAAGACCTAAAAAGTAAAAGGTAAAAGGATCTTAGGATTAGGATGTGAGAGAGAGGTTAAACACAGTAATCAGGTAGAAGGAAAAATCAAGCTTCCGTTACGCTCTTTTTGTTTCCCTATAGGTTGTTTCCAGGAAAGAACACAGGGAGAGAATGTTCCTGGTATTGAATCTTGATGTATAATTCAACAAATCCACAAGGTAAGTCAGTCAATGATTTTTATGTTTTTTTCTTTATGCAAGATTACACTGTATGTTTTGCTTAGTCTGTTAAACAGATAGAAAGAACTGAAGGCAAAAATATTATATTTGATTTTTACTTACTTGGAGGCACCAGATGCCCAAGTGTTTCAAATAGTTGGATTTTTGTATTTTTAGGGCAGCATTTTTGTCTTAGAGTTTTATTTGAAGACTTATCCTGTGATTCCTTTAGCATTGTTCTTCAAGAGACAACAACATTATTTCAAATTATTTCCTTTCCCATTATAAAATACACATTAAAAATGAATCAAAAGAGTAAACCATTTTTCTTTCCATTTGACTTACATTAATGAGGAGAAAAATAAATGAAAGGAAGAATTTTGTAGTTTCTGTGTTTGGATAAAAAATTTGAAATATAATTAGGAAATAAAAAATTATTAGGCAAAAATATTCTGAAGCTAAGAACAATACTATTTCTTGAAGAAAAAGTAGATTCTGCAACAATTGATGGGATGCTTTCTAAAAAGAATCTATTAGTCATGTTGAGAGAACACTACAGAAAAATTCTCCAAGGCAATGCAAGGAGGCTTGAATTTTGCCTCAAGGATGATCTCTTTTGAGAGACTCACCTGAATATAATACGAAGGAAACTGGAAGATCATATTATATTTTTTGATAATAGGTCATGGCTAGAAGTAAGATATCAAATACAGACCAGCTAAATGTCATCCAGTTCTCATTAGTCAGTCTATGTGAATGAATACAAACCAGAATTTACTGTAGATTATTAAGGCAACTAGTCCCACAGGGTTATTACTACTTAATAAAATTGTCACAGTGAGTGTGGCAGACATTAAAATAAATGTTGAAATAAAGGCAAAAAAAAAGCTTTTGTGGGGGGAGGATGGTAGCATAGGCATATGTTCAGAGGAGATGAGATTGTGTATAAACTTGATTATTTATTACTTAAGCATAGTTTTCCTTAATTTTGCTTATTTAATTTATATTTATGTACGTCGACTAAAACAGTCATTTACAATTTGTTGTACCTGTACCATCTGACACAACAAAGTTAAGACATTGGCAGTACCAGTTGTAACTATTCTGGGATAAAACTCTGTAAATCAATGATATATTATTGTTTAGATATGGGACTTTTAAGATGACTAGAATAAAATAGTAAAAGAGAACTATGATTAATATGTTTGGGATTTAGTAAACTTATAAGTTGTGGTTCAGTGGGAATGTGCTTGAAAATAAAGGGGATCCTAGAGAATTAAGGAAAAATGAAAGGGATTGTGTCAATAGTCAACCTTTTGGACAGCAAGCAAGGACATATAAGCAGAATGATTCCTACATATAGCAGTTGCTTTTGTAATTTCTTTCATCTCTCACTGAATGTGAAGTTCTACTGAATAAAGGCAGTTAGAAGGAAGCCATCTGCCATTCTCTCCCTTGTAAAAGAAAATATAAAGAACAAAATGATTGATAGATTTGCTAACACTCCCTGATTTAGTCAAGGAGAGTTAATGCACATCCAGGGGCCTCTGGCTTGGAAATTGGTTTTTGTTACATTTCATGAACAAATGAAATCGGAAATGAACATCTGAAATGGCCATTTGACTGGTTTAGAGAAATCAATCTGGGCCTGGTTAACCTCCAGTGGCATATTTGGTAGATCCGTTGTGCTAGTAGAGCCTAAAAATGTGTGAAGGTACAGCCATTTATGTAGCTGAATTATCTGAATTTTATTTTTCAGTGGAAAAAAGGAAATGGTATGCAGTGAGAAATAAAATTAAATAATCTAGTATATGCCAATATAAGATCTGTAAGACATGGATTTTGAGCAAGTCGTCTAGCACACAGGATCGTTTAGAATAGTAGAGGATCTCTAAAATGTAATGAAGGTATTAATTTATTGATTTTTCAATGGATTTTATAGTCAAAATATATTGACTCCCAAAATATGTTGAAGGTACTAATTTATTATTTTCCCATTGACTTCATAATCATGCTTTATTTATAAATATTTGAAACAATTGGATTCTGGTCCAACTGTTGCTGTACTCTAACTAGTAATGCCATTTAAATTTCTTGAGTATCTCCTCCTTAATATAATTCTGTTTACTTGAAGTGGCTACTTCAAAAACAAATAAGATATGTTAACTTTGAAAAATGTAAAAATGTCATATAATAATGATTAATGTTCTTAAAATGTTATCAATTTTTTTTTTTGCAATTCTAACTAACTCTCGCTCTGCAAACAAGGGTGTGTCAATGAATAATTACAGAAAAAAAAGTACATTTTCTAGTCATCAGTGTGTATGTGACATTCTGATTTTTTACATCTAAATATTAGTGAACTTAATATCTGAATGTGTTGGTTGGTTAAAGATGAGTAGAAAGTAAAGCCATATGTTTATAGTTTTCCTCAAAGATAAATTTTGTGATTTATCTTTGTTTATATACTAGTTTTAGTTAACTAATGATTTTAATAACTTTTCATTTTGGAATAATTTTGGTAGTATAAAAAAATTGCAAAACTAATTCAGATAGGATACATAATCCTCTTACCCATTTTCCCTTAATGTTAGCATCTTACATTACCCTGGTACATGTGTCAAAACCAAGAAACCAACATAGATATATTACTATTCACTAAACTTCAGACTTTCAAATTTTCTTTTTTTTTTCACTAACATACCTTTTCTGTTCCAGGATCCAGTCCAGGATACCACACAGAATTTAGAATTCATTCATTTTAATTGTGTAGTGTGATTTATCACACGATTTTACCCAAATGTGTTTGTTAATTTTCCTGTATATTACCATGGATTACAATTTTTCACTATGAAAAATATAACTATTTTATGAAATAAGCTGAACTCAGGTGTATTCATCAAGAAATCACGCTCTTTCTTCCATGTCCCTTCAATCTGTCCAATGCAAGGGAATGTAAGACTAATTCTATCGTGTTTGTTTCACTTTTAGTTTCAAAACTAGTCTCCTTTTAATTACTGAAATGTATAACCTAGTCTAGTCATAAAAGCCTTGAGGAATATGCAACTTAAATTCCCTTTAGGGTCAACTTCAGACTTGGAAGCATGTCATGAAAAGTGGAGCATGTCACCAGAGTGATTTTTGAATCCTTGGGGGCTGGACAGAGTGAAAGGAGTTCAGGATGAGGCTATGTTAAGAAAAAATTTCCCAAACTTGAAAAAAGGCTAAAGGATGGGCAACATGTTACTTTAAAATCATATGGGGCACTGCTTAGCAGGCTCATTTGAGAATTATCTAGGGGAATGCATTTTGTTTGACTCACTTCTTGACTTGTAAACTAAGTCCCATACTTAGTGAAATTGCATGTTAATTTGTATATTTTTGTCTAAGAGAGATTCAAATAATTTCTTTCTGCTACAAAAGATAAGCCAATAGGTAACTGTTGTTCTAGAATAAATCCTCCTGCTTTGTAAGTAACAGAGCGATCTTATTTTAATTATTCTTCACTAAATTGTCTACAAACCTCATATGTTTAAATGCTTTTCGAACTAGGTGTAACATCCTATTTATCTTCTTGTTAACTACTTTTTCTTTGACAAACATTTATTTTGTATTTTTTTGAGTTGTGTGTTTTAACATTTTGAAAATCAGACTTTAATAGGCAAAATGACCCGGTTTTACTTATAGGGTTATATTTATTAATAATTTGCCCTTTGTTCTCTCTGGGCAATGCAGATGCATAACCGAACTCTTTTCAAGTGTGCTTTTTTTGTTTGTTTTTTATATTTTCAGAGATTCTCTTTTGGTAACTTCTGACTTTTGCTCCTTGGCAAACGATACGTGTCTTCTAAAAGATCACTTTATACTCCCTTCTTCACTTCTAGCTTCTCGAGCACTCACTCAGGTCTTCTGTTGAAATCCCACTGGCTCTGCAGACTCAAGTGACCCACTATGCATCCTTTCATCACCATTTGTACAGCAAGTTAGCACTGAATGTAGTCAGCAGGGAAACTGTTCCCACTACAGACTGCCTTTGTTATCCTTCCCCAAATGAAACAGATATCCAGCCATGTGAGGCCCAAACCACAGGGAATGCTTGCTCAACACTCCAGTGGTCTGCCTGAAATATTCCCCCTTAGCTTGAGATGAAAAGGAAACAGCTCTTTCTCTTCCTGTTTTTCTTCTCCCATGGGGGCTCATTATATTAGCATCTCTCTGAAGAAATCTCCTCTGTAACTTTAGCATTCACTCTTGTATAAGGTAAGTCTTACCACCTTTCCTTCTTTCGTATTTCCTTGCCTATTCTTGGCACTTGTACATACACAGCTTGTCCCTTTGCATATATAGGTTTCAAATCAGCTAGTCTGATACTATAAAAGTGCTATTGATATTCTGAATGGAAATTTATAAATTTGTAGATTAATTTTTGGATAATTGGAATCTTCATAATTTTAAGCAGTGCTATTCATGAACATAGAATGTTTTCCATTCATTTAGTTCATCTTTTATGTACTTCAGTATAATTTTATAACTTTTAATAAAAGTCATATACACCATTTAGTAGCTTGATTCCTGTGTACTTGATAGTTTTAAGTTTATATGGGCTCATTTAAAATTTACTTTCTCGTTTAATTATGATTGTAAATTGTTCTGACATTTTGAATATCAATTTACACTGAAAAACTTTACTTTTGGCTATATTATTTCTCATGATTTCTAGATTCTCCAAGATTTTTCTGTCATTTATAAATAATGATCATTTCGTTTTTTTTCTAATTCTTATATCATGCATTTAACTTTCTAGATTTATTTAAATTGGCCAGAATCTGCTGCCCATGTCTCCTCTTGCCACACACACATAGCCTGCAAAGTTAAATGGAAATGATGACACTGAGCGTCATTCTGTTCCTTATTCTATTTGAAATATGTCTAAAATATCACCTGTAAATATAATGCCACTTTAGGCTTATTTATGTTTGGTTCATTCTCTTAATCAGCTTAAGAATTTTTTTTTACTTATTTTACTAAGAATTTTTCTTTTGATCACAAATGAGTTTTTATTAAGTCTATTTTTTCTGAATTTTTTGATATGATTGTATGCTTTTCCCTTAAATATATCAACTCAGATTGGGATGAAGATTGTATTGAAAAATCCTTGTTTTTACATTAAAACACCTTACATGCTTGCAAGGGAGTTTTATTAATTGTCTTATGCATAAATATCTTCCTGAATAAGATTGAAAAAAACATAAAAATAATTGTGTACCAAAAATAAGTTCAAGAAAGCAGGCTTTTTAGAATATTGTATTCTATATTAATTCTTTCATGACCCTAATTAATCTTTCCTTTTTGCATTAAAATATATGTTTTAAAAAGTAAACTTAAAAACATAAAATTATGTAATAGAGAACCTTTTATTCAAGCACCTGGGATTGACATAGGTTGAGTACTCAATTTAAACTTGGATTTGATTAGGTATTAGCAGTTTACATCATTTTCCTTAATGTTTCCACTGGGAATGAAATAATTTCTTTTTTTAATGTGGTTATCAAGGGAATTAAAAGATTCAGACAAATTATAAACATGCATTGTAATCGCATTATGAAAAGAGTTTTATGATTATGGTAGCTCACAAAATGTGCTCTCAGTGAGCATTGACCAACTTCTCTGAATGTAGCAATGTTTGCCAGGGATAAGAAGACCAATGCAAGCAGCATTGCCACCCACATATTATCTAAAATATAAGGCTTAATATGATACATACAATTAATTATCAATTTTTAAGCTATTTTTTTTTTTGAGACAGAGTCTGGCTCCGTTGCCCAGCTAGAGCGCCATGGCATCAGCCTCGGTCACAGCAACCTTTAACTCCTGGGCTGAAGCAATCCTCCTGCCTCAGCCTCCCAAGTAACTGGGACTACAGGCTCACACCACCACGCCCAGCTAATTTTTTCTATTTTTAGTAGAGACGGGGTCTTGCTCTTGCTCAGGCTGGTCTCGAACTCCTGACCTCAGGCAATCCTCCCGCCTCAGCCTCCCGGAGTGCTAGGATTACAGGAATGTGCCACCATGCCCCACCAGTAAGCTATTTTTATTTATATAAATGTTAACAGAAGTGTAATTTCACTACGTATGAATTTTCTCTGAAACCCTCTGAGCATGTAGCACAGAATCTTGTACATTGTGGATGCTCAAAAAAAATCCTTGTTGAATATTTGGCAAGCTTCTTTCCTTTATTTCTATTAACAGTTAACATCCATATTAACCATTTACTTATAAAAATAGCCTTCAGGCAAAGAAATTATTTTTTTGGGAAAAGAAAAAAACCCTCAGAATTGACTTAAAAGATCATGTGAAAATTGTATCAAGTCTTTTCAGACAAGATATACTTTAAACAACATGTGAGATTATTGTTACAAAAAAAGAAATGTCAGCTAAGCAGTAAGTGATGGCCAATGTGATCATTGGTTAATAAATTGGCTATCTCGTCCTCTCCCCTTTTCTCAGTATTTTGTAGTGTTGGGGAATTTCCATGCCAGTTCTGCTTAAAACCGCAAAGCAGCTAAGTAGAGCAAGTAGGTAGAATACGCACCAGCTAGCTGAAACCACAAAACAATTAAGCAGAGTTATAAGCCTGTCATGACTGTGCTGCTTGTTGTAAATCTACCATAACTATACTGTTTGTTATAAGCCTATCATAACTGTACTGCATGTAAGAACTGCTATTAATTGGCTAGCTTTTAATCCTTTTACTAATTGGTTAACTTTTATGCTTGTGTGTGTTATTGGATAAGACTAACCCCCAAAAAAGTATAAAACTTGACAAAAACCCGGAAGAGGTGCTCAGAATTTAGAGACTTGTCTCCTCTGGGCGCGCCGGCGTTAAGAGATTAAACATTGACTCTCCAACTCTCTGCGTGCCGCTCGGTTATTCCTCTGGGACCGGTCACTGTAACACTTGCCGTAACAGTAGTAGAGAACAAGACATGTTGTACCCCCTGGTTATTATTAGCAACAAAACAGGTCATAACCAGAAAAATTTCTATTAATATATTTCTATATATCCAATATCATTTCAAAACACAACAACAAAGAGCAGAAACATAAGGTCACTTAGCCCCAATTCTTGACATATTAATCAAATTCCTAACTTTTAACATTGGATTTCACAGCTCTCACAGAGAATGCTTGAATTGGTTCATCAAAAATCACCTGTGCTACTATAGCTAGGAGATATTTACAGTGTTACAAAGAAAATAGCAAGCAGAACCTTTTGATAAAAATTTGAGTGGGGCATAACCCTTCACAATGTTAAGACTCCATGGCAGTTCAAAAGAAAAAGCATAGAGAGCTAGCAAAACACACACACACACACACACACACACACACTTTGCTTCTTCCTCTATCCCAAATAACACCAAAACAAACAAAAATCATAATGACAGGTGGCTAATAATTTCCAGAAATTTTATTTAAGAGTAGTAAATATTTTCAGGACTCTAAAACCCAGAATGCAAAGAAATAAGTAATAGGCTAGAAGGGATAATCCTAATAAAACATATTGATCTCCTAATGTTATACATATGCTGGAATTAATTTATGTCCTTGAGGATAACACTTTGAGAATGTATAAATTAAAATAACAAATACTTATCAGGTGGACATTACTGACTATCTTTCTGAACAAAAATCAAGTTAAATATCAAGTTAAATCGTTATTGCTTACCATATGTAAAAATAAATCCCTGAAAATTAAAATCCAAATTAAAAAAAATATTACAAAGACATTTTGCAAAATGGGAGATGGAAATGAAAAAAAAAACAAAATTATAATACTTTGAGTACAAGAAATTTAAAATATCCAAATGGGAGAACAAGCTAGAAAAATATAAAGTAACTAGGAGAAAATATCTGACATATAAAAGAAAAAAAGGATAGAGTGATATTTTAATATACCAGTAGATACTACAAATTAATAAGTAAAAGCCATAACAAATAGAAAAGATGGCAAAAGGGTATGACAAGAATAAGTAAAAGACATTGTCAGTTCAAATTTTCAGTAAGTACTATATACGAAAATATGTTCAACCACTTCATTAATCAGGGAAATGCTAATCGATGATAAATAATTTCTATTGATCATATTAGGAAATAAGTTGAAGATTAATAACATCAATACTGGTGAAGGTGATTAAAATGGACACTTTCATACATTTCTAATGAAAGTGGTAATCACAGTGACCTTTTGCAAAACAATCTGGCAGAATCTATAATTGAAATATGCATTCTATTAGACTCAACAATCTCATTTTTGTAATAAAAATATGGAAAAAGTCCTCAATATATAAATACATGTATTTAAACGTATTTTCTTTGGAATTCTTTGAAGTGATAGAAAATAAAAGCATCCTAAATACCCATAAACAGGAGAATGGCTAAATAAAACATGGCTTATCTATAAAGATCTGGCACTACACAGACATTAAAGAAAAAAAATTAGGCTTATATATACATACAATGTTCTATACAATAAGCAAATTTTAGGTTAATGTGTGTAATTGATGGTATGTTTGCAAAAACAAACTTTTATGCATATGTGTTTTAATGAACATAGAAAATTACTTGGAAACATGTGCAACATACAGTTAATATTTTCTCCTTGTGAGGTGGGAGGGAAGAGGGTGGGTGCTGAATTTTATTGTATACTTCTTTTTGCCATTCATGGCAATGAGCATATTATGCTTTGGTAGTTTGAAAGGGAAATCCAGTGGAGTATAATTGTTTATTTTTACTGAAATATGCATACAACTTTTATAAATATTGGCCCACTTTCTTGCAGAAAAAAAAGGAAATTTTCCTCTCTCCATTGCACAGTTAATTCAATATCAAGCCAAGAGCTGATATTGAGCTGTACCAAGGTTTATGAAATCTCCAAAAATGTTAGAGAACCTTCAGAGGCAAGTAATGCTTTCTTTAAGGGCATTTTAGCTATTTGGATGAGAGTTAACAGATTGTAGCTGTTGGAACATTGTGATCTAGTCTGAGTGATAAAGTGAAGTACTATAGTTCATGGCAATAAATGCCAACTGCAGTGACTTTATCAGTCAACTAATATTAAGAACATATTCGAGGGCACAGTATCATTTCTCAGTACTTGACATCCAGGCACAAAAATATTTTCTAATGTTTATTAGCACCATATCACTTGATAAAAGAAGGTGGCTTTGGTGGTTTCAAAAGTGCTTTTATCCAGGACTATAACATACTGCTGCCTTTTACAGTGTAGACCTTCAGATTTTGTAAAACCATAAAACATTTAAATTGAGTTGTGTGCATTTACTGAATATTCCATATGTCCTTGCAACTTCATAATATACTATGAGGCATCTGTGTTAAAACAATTTTCATTTATTTTTTCCAGAATAGGAATTAAAATAATCAGAATATTTTAAATAATCAAATAAAATAGTAATGTATAAGACTGGCCATTCTGAATAGGCATTAATAGCATCTATATTGCCATTGGTTAATAAAATTTCAAATTGTTCATCACAGGATATGCACACTTCTCATTGAATTAAAATAAATCCCATAGGACAAAAATAGCAAATACTTTGTAAAAAATGTTGTTGTCAAAGCCGCATGATCAAAAGCTTAGTTGAAAATAAACATTGATAATGACACCATGAAAGACTTTTGGATCCCCATTCAGTTTACACATTGACTTTAGAAAAGTCCTTCCTTTAAAACTGCCCCGTGCATATTTGTCTTTTTTGCACCACCCTTCTCATATTGATAAACAACTCCTATTTAGGGTAACTTGTTAAATATATGCTTCCATGGCTTACAGCAGCTCTTCATGGAACATTTTCTTCTAGGCTTCTGATTTCTATCTCTAATTTCTATTCTTTCTCCTTCTCTTTCTTCTTCTTCTTTTTTACAATTTTATTGAGGTATAATTGATATGCAAAGGACTCATATTTAATATGTGCAATTTGATGAGTCTGGAAATGTACAAACACTCATGATACCATCACCACAATCAAGGTAATAGACACATCCAACACCTCACAAAGTTCCCTTGCACCCACCTGCCCCTTTTATTGTAAAATCACTGAACATGAGATCAACTTTCTCTGAAAATTTTGAAGTCTGCAACACTGTATTGTTAACTATAAGCTCTGTGTTGTGCAGCAGATCTTTAGAATGTATCAATCTAGCATGGACATATACTCACTGGACAACAACTCCCCATTTCCTTTACTCCCTAACACCTGGCAACCACTGTGCACTATTGTCATTTTCTGTTTTTATGAGTTTAACTATTATAGATGCCTCATAGAAGTGGAATCATCCAGTATTTGTCTTTCTGTGTTTGGCTTATTTTGCTTAACATAATGTCCTCCAGATTCATCAATGCTGTTACAAGTGGCAGGATTTCTTTCTTTTTTGAAGCCTAAATAATATTCTACTAGATGTATATATCACATTTCCTTTAGGCATTCATCTGCCTATGGACACTTTGGTGTACTTCCAAATCTTTTCACTAATATTTGCAACAAAGATAACTCAAATTTCTCTCAGTGTTCATTTTAATCTGCTTTTGCGCCAGAGATCAATGTTTTACTCTATGATTTTCATTAATTTAAATCATTTTTGCTTACTTCTGCCAATATGTTCCATTTTTATATTATTTATTTGTATACTTGTATTCCAATTTCACTTGTATTCCAGTTTCCTTGATTGTTTGTATGTGCCCTACGTTCCATGGAGAAGATATGATTTAACTTATATACTCTTCCTTTATTTATATTTTCTTACTTGCATTTTGTGAAATATGCTCAAGTAATGATAAATAATTATGTAGATATGGAGTATAAACCACGCGAAAAGCACAAGAATGTTTTTAAATAAATACTTCTTATCACTTTATCCATCTCATTCTAGAATGACAATGCAAATGCAGGGGCTGTCTTTTAGTTATCAGAAACGTTCATGTCCCCATATCAGGTTTGAATGAAAAAAGTGAAAAGCCCTAAAAAATATGCTCTGATTAATCTCCCTAAAGGCTGTTGCCTCCTTTTGAGTTTGGACTGTAATTTATTTTGCTTTGTTTGTTAGAGATCCAAATTGATATACCAATTAATATTTATATATTTTACTAAATCTCTATAACTAAAAGCCCAAAGCTATTCTGGCAGAGTCTGTTAGGAATTCATTTTTCTTTTCTAGTTATAAGATATATGCATTTCAGTTTAATCAATTTACAAATGCATTTCTGAGGCTACAAAAATAAAATACAGCCTCTAGTCATTGCTCCTCAATAAAGGAAACCCTCAGGGTAAGCTGTCAGTTGGCATTGTGGTTAAGAAAAAGTTTCAAAAGCATCAGCCTCCAAGTAATAAGCACATAAGAAACTCTAATATACACCCATATCACAGAATTATCTTGATTTATATAAGTAGCACAGATAGAATTACCTATGGGGATGAGAAGTATAATTGAAGCAGAAAAATGCTAGGTCTCAAATTGGGTCTCACAATAGTTTGCAGCAAACATGCCTTGCTCAAGAGGGTCATAAACTGACTTTAATGGAAGTCAGTAATTTGTCTACTGCATGTTGAACCATCTAATTGTCGTTTATGTTGATGTAATTGCTATGATGAAAGTGGGGAGAAGGGTCCAAACCACATTTTCAGAGTATTAGAGTTTTCTGAATTTAGAGTGATATTTGATTATATTAAAGATGAATAATAAATCGCTTTGACTAGCTACAAAATCACTTTTTTAAAATTTTGTATAACGAAATGTGCTTTATATTCAGAGATGGGGTGGGGGAAAGAGGGGAAGGTAGGAAAAGAAGGAGAACAATGGCAAACGATGAATAGTGTTATATGGAAGGCTGATTACTACTCATAGGTCTTATCTTTATTCTTTTCTGATTTTCTTATTCATAATTTAAGTTCACTTAAAAATATTTGATGTGATGTTATTGAATCAAAATTGTGACTATGAAAAATGAGGTTGCATGCATGGAATGCAGAATAGGGAATGTGACAATAGTACATCAACAATCTCTTATTCAACATCATAGTCAAAAACTTTTATTAAATGTGAACTTCAATATAAAAATTGGATAAAGGCTGCTGTAATGATGAAACCAGAAAAGGATGATATTCACACAACAAAATTAATCAAGCTGTTTATACAATTGGAATTATATTCTATGATTTAAAAAAACCCTCAGATATAAGTTCAAAATACAAAATTCTGTTCTGGTGTTTCAAGACACCTAAGACAACATGTCTAAACAACTACATAAGCCAAAATATTTAGTTTGTAGCCCCAGTCATTATATAATAATCATGAACCTCTTTGCTTGAAGTAACAAATCATGTAATTAAATAAGACAAAGTATATAATGAGTGCAATAAATATCAACCTAAACAGTCATTTAGAAAGACTTTGCCTTTGAAAGACTTTATAAAATTTGCCTTTGAAAGAACAAGTAATTTAAAATGCATAAGGGGAGGTGGGCAGAGCAAGATGGCAGAATGGAAACATCCTGTGATCATTCCTCCACACAAACACCAAATCCAACAACTATCCATGCAGGGAAGCACCTTCAGAAGAACCAAAATTCAGGTGAGCAATCACAATACCTGATTTTAACCTCATATCAAAGAAAGAGGCACTGAAGAAGGCAGGAGAAATAGTCTTGCATTGCCTATGCCACCCCTCCCCCACCAGCACAGTGCCGGCATGTTGGGTGGAAAGAAAGTATGTGTCTGGGGGAGGGACTGTGAAGTGATTGTGGGACTTTGCATTGGAACTCAGGGCCACCCTGTCACAAGGGAACACATCACAGCACCCATGGCGGGGGCATTTAGACCTGGCCAGTCAGAGTGGAATCCTCTACCCTAGTGATAAAAACCTAAATTCTGGCTAATCACACCATGACTGAAGAAAGAAGCCTGGGGCCCAGAATAAATCTGTAAGGCAGTCAGGCCACAAAAACTACAATATTTGGGCAGATCCTGCTGCTGTGCTAGCTCAGAGCCAGTGGACTTGAGACGCATGTGACCCAGAGACACCAGCGGCAACAGCCAAGTGACTACCTGTGTCATCCCTACCCCAACTATAGCCAGTGCAGCAAAGGGAAGTCTTCTTCCACTGGGGAAAGGAAAGGGAATAATTCAGAGGACTTTGTTTTGCACCTTGGGTACTAGCTCACCCACAGTAAAATAAAGTACTGAACAGACTCCTGAAGCCCCTGAGTCCAGACATTAGTTCCTGGATGGCATTGCCACACCCACCCCCGCACAAGAAGGGAACCCATTGCCCCGAAGAGAAGGACCCAATCTTGGTAGGAGTCACCACCTGCTGACTAAAGAGGCTGGGGCTTTGAATAAACATCAAAGGTAGCTAGGCAACAGTATCTGTGGGATTTGCTTGAGACTTGGCTGGTTTCAAGTGAGACTTGGCATAGTCCCAGCTGTGATAGCCACTAGGGAGTAGCCACATCACTCCTCCCCAAACTCCAGCATGCCAGCATAGAGAATGAGGGAAGAAAGTGAGAGATTTTGCCTGGTAAGCTGAGGAATTATTCTGTATCTTACCCAAGTCAACTAAGAAGGTACCATGAGGAATCTAGCAGAGTCACAGCATGACTAGGCTCGAGGCACCCCCAGTACTGATATGACAGCATTGACCAAAGACTTAGATAACAACATTCAATTTCCTTTGAATACTTGGAAAGCCTTCTCAAGAAGAATAGGTTCAAATGAGCCCAGACTGCAAAGATTAGAGTTAATATCCACTTCTTCAATGCCAAAACATTGATGAACATCCACAAGCAACAAGAACATCCAGAAAAACATGACCTCACCAAAATAACTAAATGATTTATGAGTGATCTATCCCAGAGTGATAGAGATACGTGATCTTTCAGACAAATATTTCAAAATAACTGTTCTGAAGAAGCTCAATGAACTTCAAGACAATGCAGAGAAGAAATTCAGAAGCCTGCCAGAGAAATTTAACGAAGAGACTAAAATAATGAAAAAAAAAAATCAAGCAGGAACTCTGGAGCCGAAAAATTCAGTTGACAAACTGAGAAATGTATCAGAGTCTCTCAACAGCAGAATTGATCAAGCAGAAGAATTAGTGAGCTTGAAGATAGTTATTTCAAAAAACACACCCAGAAGAGAAAAAAGAAAGGAGAATAAAAATGAATGAAGCAGGCCTACAAGTTATAGAAAAAAGCCCCCCAAAAGGCAAATCTGAGTTATTGGCCTTAAAGAGGAGGTAGAGAAAGAGGCTGGAGTAGAAATTTTATTCAAAGAAATAATAACAGAAATGTTCCAAACCTAGAGAAAGATATCAACATTCAGGTACAGGAAGGTCACAGAACATCAAGCATGTTTAACCCAAACAAGGCTACCTCAACACCTTTAATAATCAAGCTTCCAAAGATCATGAATAATAAAAATGTTCTAAGAGAAGTAAGAAAAAAATAAACAAATGACATATAAAGGAGCTCTAACACATCTGGCAGCAGACTTCTCAGTGGAAAACTTATAGGCTAGGAGAAAGCAGAATGACAGATTTAAAGTGCTGAAGAAATAAAAACTAACCCTAGAACACTATATCCTGCAAAAATAGCCTTCAAGCATGAAAGAGAAATAAAGACTTTCCCAGACAAACAAAGGCTAAAGGGATTTCATCAACAACAGACCTGTCCTATAAGAAATGCTAAAACCAGTTCTTCAATCTGAAAGAGAAGAATGTTAATGAGCAAGAAGAAATCATCATAAGGCATAAAACTCACTGATAACAGTAAATACACAAATATAGACTATTCTATTGCTATAATTGAGGTATATAAATCACTTATATCTTGAGTAGGCAGACTGAAAGACAAACATCAAAAATAATAACTACAACAATTTTTAAGATTTAGATAGTATAAAAAGATAAAAACAGTCAAAAAGTTAGGGAGATAGAGTTGAAGTGTAGAGTTTCTTTTGTATTTCTCTTGGCTTATCTGCTTACTTTTTATAAGCAAGTTAAGTTGTCATCTGTTTAAAATAATTGATTATAAAATGCCTTTTCCAAGCCTCATGTTTACCTTGGATCAAAAGAAACCTACCAAAAATACACAAAAAATGAAAAGAAAGAAATTAAAACACACTATCAGAGAAAATAACTTTTACACAAAGAACGACAGTGAGGAAGGAAGAAAGAGAGGACAATAAAACAATCAGAAATCAAATAACAACATGGCAATAATAAGTCCTTACCTATCAATAATAGCATTGAGTGTAATGGACTAAACTCTCCAATCAAAAGACATAGAGTGAATGAACGGATAAAAAAAAATACAAGTCCCAACTATATGTTGTCTATAAGAAATCCACTTCATCTATAAAGACACACATGGACTGAAAATAAAGTAATAGAAAAGATATTCTGTGCAAATGCAAACCACAGAAGAACAGGTGTAGCTAAACTTCTATAAGATAAAATAGATTTCAAGACAAAAGCTGTAAAAAGAGACAAAGGTCATTGTATATGATAAAGGGGTCAATATATGAAAAAACGGTCAACATCATTAGTCATCAGAGAAATGGAAATGAAAACTACAGTGAGATGTCATCTCACCCCAGTTAAAATGGCTTTTATCACAAAGACAGGCAGTAACAAATGCTGGCAAGGATGTGGAGAAAGAGGAACATTTGTACACTGTTGGTGGGAATGTAAATTGGTACAACCACTATGTAGAACAGTAGGGAGATTCCTCAAAAAACTAGTAATAGAACTACTATATGACCCAGCAATCCCACTGGTTGGTATATATCCAAAAGAAAGAAAATCAATGTATTGAAAAGATCCCCGCACTCCCATTTTTATTACAGCACTATTCACTATAGGCAAGATTTAGAATCAACCTAAGTATCAATCTACAGATAAATGGACAAATAATATGTGGTTCATATACACAATGGAATGTATATGGAACTTTAGAACATTATGTTAAGAGAAATAAACCAAGCACAGAAAGACAAACTTTGCATGTTCTCAGTCATATGTGGGAGCTAAACATTAAAACAATTAATCTAACGGATACAGAGAGCAGAATGATGATGGTTACTAGAGGATGGACAGGGTAGTGGGGAGGCAAGGATAAAGTAAGGATGGTTAATGGCTGCAAAAATATAGTTAGGTATATAGAATGCATATTTGATAGCACAACAAAGTGACTATAGTCAACAATAAATTATGGTATAGTTTAAAATAACTAAAAGAGTGGAATTGGAATGTTCCTAACACAAAGAAATGACAAATACTTGAGGTGATGGGTACCCCAATTACCCTGATTTGATTAATACACACTGTGTTCCTGTATCAAAACATCACATGTATGCTATAAATATATACAACTATTATATACCCATAATAATTAAAAATAAAAAAAAATTAAAACTTTTAAAATAATATAAAAATAAAACACATATGGATATATCTTATAATAATATAATCCATGAGCCTTATTTGACTTATATAGAATAATATATACATATAAAATTATTTAAATAGAGACATATATAAAATGATTTATTAAAAATTTTTCAATTAGAGGATTCAATTTTCCACAGTAAAAATAAATGAATAAGACTGCAATGATATCCCAAATTAATGTGAAAACAATATTTAAAGGCCACATTTTTAAGATGCATTGCAATACAATTAGAATTCAACAGTAAATAATTAACCATAAATCCAAAAGTTATTGAATAATATGTATAGCTGAATAGATCAATAGCGTAAAGAAAATTGAAATTATTTAAATATATAATCTTCAAATAAACTTTCAAAGCTGCTCGATTCCTTTTTATGTTAGCTTAAACTTTTGTAATATCCACCCATTTGAGTGCAAAAGCACTGAGAGAGCAAGAAATGTGTGTACCAGTTAATTTTATGAAATGATCATAATCCCAACTTTAGTGGAGAGCAAGAAAAAGCAATTACACACCAATCTGGTTAATCTGTAAAGTCTGAGGTCTGAACAGTGAGAAGTGTGGCTTGAGCTATCACTACTTTTACTCCTATCCTTAGGAGGATGCCCACGGCTGATGTGTGGAAGATCATAGGAATAGAAATAGAACATGGGACAGTGAGGAATTTGTTGAGGACATGGTGTCTGGAAACAAGGTGGTAGCAGCAGAAGTCATAGATGTGGTTGGGTCCTGGATATATTTTGAAAATAATGCTAAATTTTACTTTCTGAGTGATTGGATAAGTGTCAAAAATAAGCAACAAAAGGCTTTCCATGGCTTATATTAATAGAATAAAATCTAATTTTCTTAGCTATGAGCTATGCATGATTAGACGCCACCTATCTGGTCAAATTCAGCATCTCTTCTCTTGGCCTGGTCTGGTGCATTAGATCCCAACTTCACTAGCCTTTCACTTTTGAGGTTACACTCCTAAAATCTTTTCTCACCTGGAAGTCTTTGACATAACATTTCCCAAATGATTTTCTTCAGTTTCTGTCCTTGCTGTTTTTGTTGTTAAATCATCTTGTAAGTCTCAGCTTAAATGTGTTCTTTAATGAAGACTTGCCTGAGCACTGTACTAAATTATACTCCCCACGTACTCCCCTCCTTCACCTTCCACCAAAATGACTTTGCATTGAAACACATTATTTGTTTTTCTTTGTAGTGCTATGTATTTTGGAATCACTTACATACAGATTTGATTTCTTACCTTATTTTGTCTGGCTTACCAAATTTCAGTAGGTTCTGTGAAGGCAGGAACTAACTCTGAATTAACTTCTAATGCATATTGGGAAACTGCTAAGGGCTTGGTATGTAATTTGCCCTCAAAGACACTTAAATTAATGAATAAATTCAAACGAATTTGCAGAAACTGAACATCTATTCCTGATTAATTAAAAGAGTTAATCAGTAATAGAGGAATAAGATTCCTTCAAGTGACAGAGAATCTTTATCTTAACATCATACTTACCTGTGAAAGAGGACAGACATACCAAACAATGTCAGGATGTGACAACAATGTCCCTCAACAGGTTATCTTTCACTTTCCCCTTCAGATACACCCTCTGCTCTGTTCCCTTCAGGGTCAGCCCAAGCGAACAACATCAAGGGTTTCTTTATCCTCACACTTCCTTTGAGGCTTATACAAAGGTGAGTATCAGCAGAAGTGCTACTCTAGAACTTCTGGAGGAAGAAGAGTTAAGCTGAACTATATATTTCCTTAGTTCCCTCATTCTGTTTGACCCATGTATGGTCATTACAGGCTGATTACATTTCTCAACACAACTCTCTCTGACTCCCAGTCCTGGCAACTACTCTCTCCCTGTATCTTTGACTACCATTACTTGGTAGTACATAAGCACCCAATTCTTACTAGACCTGGTACTTAATTGTACCTACTCCTCACTCGTTTATTTGTAAGTCAACTCTGAATTAATCTTTGTAAACCACTAAGTTTGAATGTGCCATCTTGTTTCCCCTTGCCAGGATCCCACTTGAAAAGGTACTATTAAAATTTGTATATATTGCATTTTACGTAACCTCTAGAAATAAATGGTGCTACACAGAAATCAGGAAAAAAAGGTATTACTGTTGGAAATAGAAAAAAGAACATTGTTATATATAGATGACAGAAATATTTATTAAGCATAAAATTGAATTTAAAAATCTTATGGCTAAGAAGATATATCAGTAAACAGTTCAGTAAGAAAATACACATGCAACAATAAAAAGCTTTCCATATATATTTTTCAGTTTCCATTGAGTGCTTCTTAGAAGATATGCACTTTTACAAGCCCTTTGCATAATATAAACTCATCTAATGCATACCACAACTCAATGAGGTGGTTATTACAATTATATTACCTTAATTTTGTAATGAGTTAGCTTATACCCAGAAAGTCATGTTATATTCAGAGAGTATGTCATATTCCTTTAGTGGAAAGCAGGAGAACCAAGATTTGAACCTAGGCAGTCTAGGTTTGGGTAGTTTATACTTTTTATCTCCACCCCATACAGCTTCCTGTTACAACTGCTGCTGTGCAAGATTAAACAGCTAGAAAATGTAAGGAAAAAAATACAAAATATTATCTGTAACAAAGTAAACAGACATGAACCTACAAAGAAAGGTTATATATCTCTGAAAAAAATTGCAAAATTTTATTCAGGGAAATATTTAAAAAGATATATAAATGGAAAGATTTAGGATGTTACTAATTGAAAACACATTCATATAAAGCATTCAATTATCTCCAAGTTACTTAATAAGTTAAGACCAAATCAATTCAGACTCACCATAGGACATTTTCACTTCAAATTTGACAATTCTCAAGTTCAGAATAAATGAACAAGAGTATATGTTAATCAAAGAAACATCAGAGCATTATCAAGAAAGAGGTTTGACAGAGATTAAAATGTAATACAAACATGTGATAATTAAAGTATTATCCACATGGAAAAAATAATAAAAAAGAAATAGATCACAGTATATTTAGGTATTTAATAGATAAAGGAAACTTTTAAATCTTTAGTGTATTTTCGACAAAATGTTCTTGGATCAATATCGCTTCTAAATGAAACTAATAAAGTTGAATACCTATTTAGACCAAATATTTTTTAAAAATCAGAATGGATCTGAATGTTAAATATAAAATATATAAATTACCAAGTAAATAAAAGGAATAAAATTGATTTATTCGTATGATGTGGTTGGTGGGAGGGACTTTCTCTGCTGAAGGAAATAAATTACACACATAGACAATTTCTCTTTCTCTCTCTCTCTCTCCCTCTCACCTTCTCTCTGTATTTTAGATATTTATAAATCAAAACATTATGTATACTATTTTGCAAACAATACATTCAGTAAACAATAGAAATGCATATGACAGATAAAGGGCTAATTTACATAGGCTGTGAATTGTTTTTAAAAATTTGAAGAAGATAAACTCTCCAAAATGAAAATAATAGGTGACATTCATAAACATCTCAGAAAATTAGATTTGAATATCAGATGTCTAGCCAAAAATACTGTACTTAATTAGTAAGCAAATACATTAAAATTAAGGTATTTCTTTCATACAAAATTTGCAAACATCAAAGATAATGGCAATATCCCTTCAGTAAGAGGATAATAAGTTTTTCCTTCTAATAGCAGACACATAACAAAGCTGGCTTTATCTCTGAACTGTAGCTATATTGAAAGTGAGGCACTGAGAGGAAAAGTAACATTTCTAAGATTACTTAGTATGGAGAAAAATAACAAGTATAAAAACAAAACAACTTTTAATACCAAAACCCATGTTCTTAACCATTATGTTTTATAATATTTATAATTTTTCCAAAAAAATCTGTTAGAATGCTCCAAAATGTTGTGTTTATATAGACTGATAGGGAGGACAATAATTGGTGAAATATAAATATGTATTTTCTATTATATTTATTAAAAATGTTATATATGTTTTATAATAAATGTTATTGCTATCTAAGTGTTATAAATATAATCATCTATAATAAAGAATAGAATTTATCATATATGTTTTAAACTATGATTATCTTGGATGGTAGCTATATGGGTTTTAATTTTTTATCTTTTAAATGTTATTTTCAAATTTTTCCTTAAGCATATTTAAAACCTGTTTAAAGAAAATCGATATTTTAAACATTTTGTTTTTTAATTTAAATTTGTAGGATAATGTGTAGGAGTCACTGTAAGTTCCCAAGCACAGGCATGCTTCAGCCTAAGATAATTTCTATAAAGGTTTAAATTTCCAAGAGCTGTCTGAATAATTTTGGCGGCACCCCAAGCTCAGGAGAAGGACAAGGAGAAGCAGCAAGAGATTCACACACTATTGACCTTTACAAGAGCAGTGACACCATCAGGGGAATTGAGATCGGGCAGCTTCTAAACATGTTTCCATCACAGAATTAGACCAAGATTGTAAGGTTTCATTAAGATGGTTTTGACAGCTGCCTTAACTACAGGAATCCTTCCATCACCCCCATCTTTCATGTTCCATCCTTGTTTTTCTCCCCTCTTATCCATGGGTCTTTAGCTTGGAATTTAAGACTCCAAACTAATAATATTTGTTTTATTTTCCCAATCTTATATCTTATAACTGAAGAATAAGAAACTGCTGTTATAACAGTCATGTCATGATTCTCTAAATATCGTATCAAAATTTTTGCCAGTACTTCTCTTTCCTCCTTTCCACAGTAATAGTCTAGCAATTTTTAAAAGTCCAGATGTAATACTACCTGTTTGATTTTCCTTCTGGTTTTGATAACCTTAATATCTGACTTCCTAAAACATTCGTATAGTCCAATAATTAAAATATTCAATACAGGGCTCATTAAGGTTGAAAACAGTTGTGATTATTATTTTTTAAACAGACTGGAGCTTTTTAAAATTCTCTCTTTCAGGTGACATCTCAGTAGAGTTGAATAGAGTTAGTACTCCTTCTTTCTTTAAACCCATTCTTTCCTTGGACTCTGTGACACTTATCATTTTATTCTGGTTATTCACTATCACATTCACAGAATAACTGTCCTCTCCACAACCTCTGAGTGCTAGACCCTTAACTCTTTTTTACTTCTGACTCTGTCACTAGGCAACCTTTTCCAAGCACACAACTGTACTTTCCACATATAAGTCAAAGATAAGCAATTTTACCTTCTGCTTAACTTTCTTCCCTAAACTTCAGATTTATATTTTCACTATCCTCTTGATCTCATCACTTGAGTCTCCCAAATCTCTCCAGATCAATAAATCAAGACCTGAAATCATGTTCTGCCCCTTCTCTTCCCCAAAGCCATTCTCTTCTGGTGTTTCTTGCCTTCTCCTCTTGGAGGAACCAGAACCCACTTGTCCTTTAATACCCCATATATGAACTATAACATTGTCCTGTTAATTTTATCTTCTAATTATATGTTGAATCTATCTAATTTTTTCCATCCCTAATATTAAACACAAATCAGTTATCCCTTAATATGCAATATTTCAATTGCCTTTCACTCGTTTCTTTGTTTCTAACCTAGCCTTTGCTAGTGTCCTCTTTTAACTTAGATATAATGATATTTTCTACAAACAGGTCTCCAATCATCTAGAGTTGCTGCTTATAATTGTGTAGGCTGTATTTGAACACCTTTGGTGAGCTTCCTTCACTTTCGCTATGTTGTTCAGGCTGGTCCTTACTTGCTGGCTTAAAGCAACTCAATTCCTTTCCATCAATTTTAGAATTAGATATAACACACTAAGCGTGTGCTAGAAGGTTTCACACATGGGCTGACCCTGCCTTTCTCTCCTACTTTATGTAATGTCATATTCATACTCTCTTTGGCCCAGCCATTCTGACTTTTCTCAATTCCGTGAAGCATTACATGCTCTCCTGCTGCAGTAATTTTTCACCTTTTTATTTCTTTTGTTGTTCTTTCTCTCTGCCTTCACCTGTTTAATTTCTTACCTTCCTTCACATCTCAGCTCCATTTTCAGTTCTCTGGAAAAATAGTCTCAGATCTTCTTTTGAGGTCAAATTCCCTCATCATATACTCATAGAGTTAGGAATGTGCCTACTCAGAATATTTATCACAGTTAAATTTCAAAATATTGTATGAGTATTTGATTAATGAATGTATTCTGTACTAAACTGAAATATCTATTAGGAAAAGTGATCATGTCAGTTTTGCACAATATTGTATCCATAATTCTATCCCAGATCCTTGTCCTAAATACATAATCCTCAATAAATACTGAAGGAGGGAGGGAAGGAAGGAAGGAAGGAAGGAAGGAAGGAAGAAAGGAAGGAAGGAAAAGAAGAAAGAAAGAGTTTGTGCCTACCAACTATTGGTAGCATGGCAAATGGAGATGGCTAAATGAATTATATGGCAAGTTCTATTAGAAGTTTTCTGATAATAATGACATTATTCAGAGAATAAATATTTCTGTTAAAATTTAGGGTATAGAGAACACAAATGAAAAATGTTTCAATTTAATGGAATTTATAAAGTGATTTTATTTTAAAATCATAATAAACAATTTACAAAGTATTCCTTAAACTGTCAAGAAATTGAAACATTTTCAATTGTACATAATGTACTTTGAAGCTTTTTTAAAACATGCTATTGACAATAGAATGAGATTAACTACTTAATACATTAAATATGTCTCACACATATTCCCATTTAGTATACATATTTATTTTATATAGAGTTTCCTAAGAAGGCTTTCACTAAGATTTTATACTTCAATAAATGCAACATTGATAACTGGTAAATATATCTTTCCATTATCTATTTTGATTTCAGAAAATTAGTAAGAATGTTATATTTAAATAATGCTCAATTTTAGTAGATGCTAATGAAATAATAACCTGTGACTTTAAACATAACACAGTATGTCTAAATAATATGTTAAAATAAATGTTACCTAAATTCATTTTTCTTTAGACTTAAAACCTACAAAATTAGAAAGATGGGTGGATGAAATTCATTAAAGAGACTAATTGGATTTCCTTTAGCCAACAAAAAGAGTGGTACATTAATGAATTATTCAACTGCTCAGTTAATAAACAGGTAAAATGTATCTATTATATGCTAAGTCATAGATTTGGTTATGCAGCAGTAATCGAGACATAGTCCTTATTCTCACAGAGCTTAGTTTCGTGAAAGAGACAGAAAAAAAAAAAAACAATAGCTAGTAATGGGTATAAAGACAGAGTGCTACAAATGTATATGGAAAAAATTTTGGTCTTTTGATTTCAAACAAAAATTCATGGAAGAAAAGGTAATCAGAAAAAGAAACTCTAATAAGATGAACAAGATTATGCCATGGTAGATGTGATCAAATCGATCAAATTTGGTTTTTGAGAAGAGTAGGGGAAAATGTTTAAAAATTAGTGGCATTTATAAGAAATGGATAGTTTGAGTTGGCACTAATACATGGTTTAAAGAGAAAGCTACTGTGAGATGAAGCTGGAAATTTCAAGTTAGAACCAGATATTGGCTTTGAGTTACAAATTTAAAAATTTGTATTTTATTTGTAGATGGCTCATAAATGGAGATTTTTCAGAGAATTGTAGAAAAATACAATTTCCTTTTAAAAAGATGATGATTCTATAAAACATTTACAAAACAAAGTAAAATTATTGCAAGAGTCTCAAATTTAATCAGGAACATACTGACCAGTACCAGAATCATAAAAAAGAATCTCAAATCTGAACATTAACAGGACTATCTTGAAAAAACAAAAAAAGAGCTAATAATAACCATGAATTTTGAACCAAGGTATAAATGCTTATTTATTAATTTTTATTCAACAAATATTTACTGTGCTTATAAAATGTGCCCAGCATTTTTCTAGTCCCTGGGGATACTAGATTGAACAAAACAAACAAAAATCCCTGCATTTACAAAGTTTACATACTATTAAGAGAAACAAAAAAATTAACAAGACAAGTAAAACAAAGAATGTTGGGTAGTGATTGTGATGGATAATTTTATGTGTCAACTTGACTGTGTCACAGAGTGCCCAGGTTAAACATTATTTCTGGGAAAATCTATGAGGATGTTTCCAGATGAGATTAATATTTGAAGTAGATTGCTCTCCCCACTGTGGATGGGCATCATTCAATCACTGATGGCCTCAATAGAATAAAAAGGTGGAGAGATTCACCCCTTTTGCTTCTTGCCTGTCTGCTCAAGCTGGGACATCAGTCTTCTCCTGTGCTTGGACTGGGATTCATACTATTGGCTTCCCTGGTTCTCGGGCCTCTGGGCTTGGAATGGAATTACACCACCAGCTTTTCCTTGATCTCCAACCTACAGCTGGCAGATCATGGCTTTTTAGCCTCCCTAATCATGACAGCCAATTCCTTCTCTCTCTCTTTCTCTTTCTCTGTGTGTGTGTGTGTATGTGTGTGTATATATATGTATATTTCCTATTGGTTCTGTTTCTCTGGAGAACCATGACTAATACAGTGATAGAGAAATGCTAAGACAAAATAATAAGGCAGAAAAGTGGACTAGGAAGAGGAGGGTGTGAAATATTTGACAGTGATCAAGAAAAGACTCACTAAGTAAATAATAATTGGATAAGAGCTAAAGGATGAAAGAGAGTAATGCATGAAGTTAACAAGGGAAAGTTTTATTTCTTATGCCAAGATTCCCAGGGAGGAGGCAGGCTGGTAGATACATAGCAGGTGTCTTTCAGAAACCCTCGGGAGGCCAGTGGTCTGTAGAAAGATTATGCGGGACAACGGTAGGTAACAAAGTCCGAGACGGAACAGAAGCAGATTATACAGGACATCTTGTCAAAGGACTTTGTATTTTCTCTGAGGGAGATGGGGGCCATCAGAGCTTTCTGAGCAGAGTAGTAATATGATCTGACTTATATTTTAACAGAATTGTTCTGGCAGATAAATGGAAAGAAATAGTGAAAGCAGGCAAGCCAAGTTAGGTTTTGTGGCAAATCACAGAAAATGCAACGATGGCTCACGCCAAGACTGAAACAACAGAGGTTATGAGAAGTAGCAAGATCATTTTATAACACGGGTATATTATGCAGTGGTCAGATGAACAACCTCTAGAGTTCAACTGCATGGTTTTGCAATTCCTGTCCTGTCACTTGATACATGCAAGACTATGATCTTTTTTGTTTTTAATAATTGTCCACTTCAGTGTTTTCTGTAAAAAAAAGAAATACTAATGGTAACTAATTAAATGAAATAATAACTATAGAGCATCTAGAACCATACTAGAATGTTAGGAAGCACTGAGGATTAGCAAAAGGAGAAGAAAAGAGATGTCAGGCTTTGCTAATGAATCAAATGTTAAGGGGGAAAAGAAGACAGGAGTTAGATGCCTAAGTGAGAGACCAAAAGGACCAAGCTTTTCTATATTGAAAAGGGAAGGCAGACTTAGGAGGAAAACGCTTTAGTGAGAATATAAGGAGCTCAGTTTTGGACTTTCAATGCCTTGGACACCATTGAGAAATCTCTGTGAAAAGGAGGAGTGGGCCACTGAAGGTCTGGATTGGTAGAAAATATTTGTAAACCCCATATATAATAAAAGCTTGAAATCCAAAATTTATGAGGAATTCATGAAACTCAATAGAAAAAAAATAATAATGACCCAATTAAAAGTGGGTAAAGAATCTGAATAGGCAGAACCAAAAATATCTTAGAACTGATAAACAAATTCAGTAAAGTTGTAGGATACAAAATCAATATACAAAAATCAGTAATATTTCTATATACAAACAACAATCTAGCTAAAAGAAATTAAGTAGGCACTCCCATTTACAATAGCTACAAAACACCTAGGAATAAAGTTGGCCAAGGAGATAAAGGATCTATACAAAAAAAACTACAAAACACTGATGAAAGAAATTGAAAAGGATACAAACAAATAGGAAAACATTCCATGCTCATGGATAGGAAGAATTAATATTTTTGAAATGACCATACTACCCAAAACAATCTGCAAATTCTATGCAGTCCCTATCAAAATACCAATGTCATTCTCCACAGAAATAAAAAAAACAATTCTAAAATTTGAATGGAACCACAAAAGACTCCAAGTAGACAAAGCAATCTTGAGCAAAAAGAGCAAAGGTGGAGGTACCATACTGCCGGACTTCAAAATATACTACAAAGCTGTAGTAATCAAAAAAGCATGGTACTGGCATGAAGAGAGAAATATAGACAAATGGAACAGAATAGAGAATCCAGATATTAATCCATGTATCTACAGTCAGCTGATTTTTGACAAAGGCACCAGAAACACACATTAGACAAAGGACAGTCTCTTGAATAATGGTTCTGGGAAAACTGAATATCCATATGCAGAAGAATAAAACTAGACCCCATCTCTCACTTTATGCAAAAATCAACTCAAAATTGACTAAAAACCTAAATGTAAGACCCCGAACTATAAAACTACTAGATAACACCGTGGGGGGGAATGCTTCAGGACATTGATCTGGGACAAGATATTATGAATGAGATTTCAAAAGCACAGGTACAAAAGGAAAAATAACAAATAGGATTATATGAATCTAAAAACCTTCTGCACAGCAAATGAAACAATCAACAAAGTAAAAAGGCAACCCACAGAATGGGAGAAAATATTTTCAAACTATTCAACTGAGAGGGGATTAATATCCAGCATATTCCAGAAAATCAAACATCACAACAGCAAAATAACAAACAATTCAATTAAAAATGGGTGAATGATCTGAACAGATACTTCTCAAAGAAGGCTTACAAATGGAAAAAAATATATGAAAAAATGTTCACCACCATTAATCATCATGGAAAGGTAAATTAAAACCATAATGAGTTACCATCTTACCTTGGTTTAGGATCACTATTATAAAAAAGACAAAAAATAACAACTGCTCACTAGGATGCTGAAAAAAAGGAACTCTTATACGATGTTTGTGATAATGAAAATTAGTATAGCCACTATGGTGAACAGTATGGAGGTTCCTCAAAAAACTACAAATAGAACTATCAAATGATCCAACAATCCCACTGCTGGGCATTTATTCAAAGGAAAGGAAATCAATATATTGAAGAGACATCTGCAACCCTATGTTTATTGCATAATTATTTACAATAGCCAAGATATGAAATCAACCTAAGTGTCTAAGAACAGATGAATGGATAAAGAAAGTGAGATATATATATATATATATATATATATATATATATATATACATATATATACACACACACACACACAGAATTGAATACTATTCAGCCATAAAATAGAATGAAATCCTGTCATTTGTGGCAACATGAATGGAACTGGAGGACATTATGTTAAGTAAAATAAGCCAGGAACAGAAAGTTAAACAGTGCATATTCTCGGCATATGTGGAAGCTAAAAAAACAAAAGTTGATCTCAATGAAGTAAAAAGTAGAACAGAGGCTGGGAAGGGCAGGAGAAGAGAGGGATAGGGAGAGATTTGTTAAAGGTTATAAACTTACATCTAGATAGGAGAAATAACTTCTAATGTTCAATAGCACTGTAGTGTGACTATACTTAACAATAATATATAGTTTCAAATAGCTAGAAGGAGGATATTGAATGTTCCCAGCACAAAGAAATGATAAATATTTGAGATGATGGATACACTATTCACACTGATCTGATCAATATGCCTTATACATATTACAACATTACTATGTACCCCATAAATATGTACAATTATTATATGTCAATGTAAAAAATTAAAAGTAAATGAAGAAATGTGTCACCCCTGACCTGATGTGTCATTTCTTCATAATGATCAGAATTAATACTAGCAGTACTTAATAACTTAATAGTGGGTTAGTAATATATTTTCTTTAGAGCCAAGACCAAAATGAGCCAATCTTAGAAAAAAGGATCCAAGGATCCTGAAAGAGTATAAGAAGTGATGGTTGCCTTAAAGGGGGGATAAAGCAGCTTTGGCAAAAAATAAAAAGCATATGTGTAGCTACCCTGAGGCTAAGAAGTAGCCCTTGGGCTTACTAGTATATAAATCCACAAGATTAGAAAATGCAAAGACAAATAGGCTACAGAAGTTATAGAGACTTGTAGACAGCCAAGTTAAGAACTATTCATGAATGATCAGCAATACTCTTGCAGAAGATATGTTAATTGACATAGGATAAGGGAAATTGTTAGTGTTCTTCTTTTTACAGTATGCATATGATAAGCCAGGGAGCACAAAAATAAGAAAATGGTCAATAAAATTGGAGTACAACCCTCCTATCATACAAATGTCAGCTTTGGATGACCAACATTGAAACTTTAAATTAAGTGCCAAGGAAAACCCTGTGAAATCAAAGTACCTGAGTGTGATCTGCAAACTAGCATACATGTAACGTGTTGCTCTTATATTATTATAAAGAAAATTTGGAGGATATATTGTGTACACTTTAGGCCATTAAATAATCTTGAAACTTGGAAAGACTTTATTTTAAAAAGTTAATCAAATGAAAGCCTTAGAAATCTCACAGAAGACCACATATATAGAACAAATTAACAGAACATTTGTATACATCCTGATATATTTTAATTTGATAATTCCCTTTAGGGACTATCAAATAAAGTAAGATTAAACGAAGGATGTAAGTTTTATGTAAATTTTGGATTATTATTAAAACTATATTTAGAGATATACAGATAAATGAATTTTACAGTACAACATCAACATGGTTATTAACTAAAAATAAAGTACTTCACAAAAACAAAATATTGCCTCCACTTTAATACAGCCTTAAAAAATAGACAAACCAATGGCCAAACACCTATCATTAGAATATGCAAAAAACAGGTTACACTTTGTTTCCAAAAGAAATCCCTCTTATACTTGCTTCTTTTAGAAGCGTTTCCTTGCTAATTCTTTCTTATTGTCAACTTGTTGGAAAAAATGAAATAGTAAATTATCTTTCTGTTTTTTTAATTTATTCATTCATTGGTTCTAGTATGTTTGGGACATTTTTGAGATGTGGAATATAGTGGGACATCATTTGAGTAATCATCTTTCCCAGAAATGTGTACTAATGTTCTTTGATTTGTATTAGCAATATCTGAATTGGAAACTTTATTCTTCATCATGAAGCAAAACTAAACATCCAGGCCTTTGGCAGAGGCCCCATGTCTGATACACCTTGAGTGGGTGTTGCAGCATCCGTCTTTTATTATCAGCACTCGCTATGTGCTTATTCCCATTGCAGAAGGAGTTTCTTGACTTCTAATTTGTATTCTGTAGCCCGTTTGTACAGAGTCTTAACATCTGCTTTGCCTTTTCAAGCTCTGTCACTTGAGGGCACGAGATTTTCCAAACATTCTGGGGAACTTATTGGATACT
This sequence comes from Propithecus perrieri, assembly GCA_963574695.1. Classification (NCBI taxonomy): domain Eukaryota; kingdom Metazoa; phylum Chordata; class Mammalia; order Primates; family Indriidae; genus Propithecus; species Propithecus perrieri. The sequence continues at coordinate 41,109 of CAUYRB010051858.1, read as the reverse complement.
ACTTCTACCTAAACAGATTGTATAAGACATTAGAACAGATGACTGCCTTTATTACATTTGCAAGGCATCTATTTTTATATATCTCAGCAAATAATGCCACACTCTCAAACACTGTGATCTAGAAAGTAGACCAGGCCATTCCAAAGGAGGCTAGTCAATATCACAGAAGATTGGATCTGAAATTCAGCCTTAATCATTCCCAGATTATTCTAATTCATACTATTTTGCCTCACAGGTAAAGACCTACAGGGCACACTAATATGTGTCCAGAATTCAAAAACAGGCCGTGTTTCTACATTGAGTCTTTGTTTCGTAGTATTGTGTAATTTATCTATTTACAACTATGTTATGTCACTGCTATGGGCTTCTCTAAGGTTGATATATCATTTTCCCCTGTATCCTCCTTACATAATAGACAATGTGGTAGGTGTTTAACAACCTACTAAAAGGATGCACATCTGAAGTGCATAGCAATAATATTAATTTCAAATCAAATAATGTTAAGTCCTTGCTCTAAAAGTATTTAGATGTAATAACAATTTACATCTTGAAGTAATTACTGTTTTTTGTAAGACATATACATCAGGGTTGAGGTTTTTTCATTGAATAGTTGTATTTTTTTCATTGAATACTTAATACATGTTTGCTTAGTTTTCGAACTAAAACTATCAAAATTTTATTTCTATATATTCAATCATTCTCTATGTAAGTTACACTCATGTATATATTCTGCATATTATAGTTTGTAGTCTGATTTTTTTAAATAAAAATAAAATTCATGCTATTTTTTCCACGTCAGTATCTCCACAACATAATTTATAAGCTTTACTTTCAATACGTCTCTTATATATTATTAAACCACTCCCATACTCCCATATCTAAGAAATTCCATATTGTTGTATTTTCAGGGTTTTTTAACCTTTCCATTTTCTGAATACTGTGTCGATGAATGTCATGTAACACAAGCTTTGACCACAGCCTATTCCCTTATGATAAATAGCTCTAACTATTATTGGGTAAATGGTATGCATTTAAACCATGTTAACATACACTGCCAAATATATAAACATCCAACAATTTGCTAATTCCTAACAGTATTTTATGATTATATCACTTGCTTTCTTTCTTTCTCTTTTCTCTATTTGTGCTAAGATGTTGACATTTAAGTTGACCAGTTCTCCAGATTATTGCACACTACTGTCAGTCATAAATCATTGTTTGTTTTATTTTATTTTTTCTCCTTCATCTGCACTAATCCTATTCCCCTTCCTCACACAGAGACCATTTTGAATGTGTTTGTTGTCCTTGGATATACACAGCCTTCTAAAATATATCACGTTTTTTTTTTTTTGTCTTTGTATTTTTGATTTACAGAAATGATGTGCTGTGGAGATCATTATTTTTTTTTATCTATCACTCTCAATAGTATGCTCTATAAGATGTATTGGTGCTTCTGATAGTACATCAAATTCATGCTTTTAATGCTGCATACTTCACATTTGCTTAGTTTCTTTAGTGATAGGAACCTGAGCTGTCTTCTCTAGCAGAAACAAAGGTGCAATAAATTTTCAAATGTATTTTCTTTCACAGACTAGTGCAGATAATTTTTTTTTAGGGCAGAGACCCATAATAGGTAGTGGTAGGTTCTAGGTATACTTAATTTTAATAATTACTACAAAAATTCACTCTAGTTGGCTAATCAGCTAATCATGTTATATTCTTAACTGTTGGATATGTGTAGTTCTTTTTTCCTTTTTCACTACCAAAACCTGATGTTATCTACCTTTCTATTTTTTGCAAATCTGATGTCCATAAAGTGGTATCTTATTGCCTTTTTATTTGCATTATTTTGTTTGTTAGTGAGAATGAGTACATCCCCGCAAATGTGTTAGCAATTGGATTTTCAATATCTGCTGGATCCTATGGGCCAAGTGGCAGAGTATCTTGTATGACAGCCTAGCCCTGGTGCACAGCTTTCTCTTGTTGTGGGCCCCACACAAAACTGGCAGTTTTTCAGATCACTTGGTAAATGGCCCAAATAGCATTTCCAAGCAAAAAATATGTTGCCTACAAAAATCCAAAGAGGTCCACTGGACACTGTTTCTCTTTTGGTTGGAGGAAGAGGCTGATGCCACAACTTACCCTTCACTTTAGAAAGGATATCTCCATATGTTCCATACAAATGGACCCCTGGAGATTTTACTAAGGTAGAAGTATGCTGAATTTTGGAAGAATTTATTTCTGACTGCAAATGTCTTAACAACAAGTCTAGAGTAGCTTCTATTTCTTGCTCACTGGATCTAATCAGCATGATATCATCAAAATAATGCACCAGCCTGATGTTCGTGGAAAAGAAAGATGATCATGTTCCCTGCGGAAAAAATTACAAAATACATTTGGAGATACCCCTGACACGGGCAGTGAAAGTGTATTGCTAGGCTTGCTATCTGAAAGCAAACTGCTTCTTACGGTCTTTTCTGCTAGGCATTGAGAAAACAGCATTGTCCACATCAATAACTGCAAACCAGGGGTTGTGACACAATAAAATCACATTGGAACAGCAGCGAATAGCAGCTGAAAGTGGAGTCACCATTTGGTAAAGTTTACAAAAATCCAGTGTCGTCATCTAAGATCCACCTGTTTTCTGCATAGGAAAAATAAGGAAAATTGAATAAGGTTGTGGTGGGAATCAGCACCCCCACGTATTTCAAGTCCTTGATGGTGGCACCAATTTCAGAGACACCTCTGTAAATGCGATATTTCTTTTGGTTTGCTATTTTTTCTAGATAGGAGCAGTTCTAGCGGATTCCACATGGTTACTCCTACCAAAATAGTCCTCACTCTGCAGGTAAAGAAACTGATATGTGGATTCTGCCAGTTGCTGAGTGTGCATATTCCAATTATACATTCTAGAGCTGGGGAGATAATCACAGAATGGGTTTGGGGACACACTGGACTCACAATTATATGGACCTGAGCTAAAATTCCTTTGATCACTTGACTTCCATAACCCTCTACTCTGAATAATGAACCACTGTGTCATTTGCATCTCCTGGAATTAGTGTCAATCGAATGCCTCAAAATATCTGAATGTTTCCTTTTACATAATTCGTAATAAACCTGTTCAAAAAAAGCTACATGTCCCTTCTAAGAAGGCTGAAAAAAATATCAATGGTATAAATTTTTGGCAATATAGCTTAGGTTCTTCCTCAAGGTGATCTCATAACCCATTCATTCAAGGAGTTCTGGGTCTAAAAACAGGCTCAAGTCTAGAAATTGACTGAGAGGGGGCATTGTTCTCCGTTTTGGTAATCCAAGTTAAACTCCTGTCCACTCAACCTAGAGCTCTTCATTACACAGATCAAGTAAAAATTTCATATATTGTCCATCTTTTTTTCTCTAGGGAAACCATAATCAGCTAGTCTATGTCATAGGTTTCTGCAAGGCAGACTACTCTGGTTACTGCTCTTAGTCTGCTATCCATTATGGCAACCTTGCTCTCCTTGTCTTTGGTGATTAAATGTATCCCCTGTCACCTTGGGATCCAATTATACTTTCCTCTACCCTATATCCAGGACGTTCTTGAATTTTTACTTCATTTAGTATAAGCCACTGTTTTGTGAGCCTCCAGCTAATTGGAGTTGCAGTACCAGAGTGGCCAGCAACCCCATCCTAACAGGAAATGAAGGGGAGCTGGGTGTGGGTGTTTACAGTGTGTCTTTCATGGGATACATTTTTAACTGATGGACAGCCTAGTGCTCATTCGTTTGATCCATGACCAGGGAGTCCTTCATATGGGAAACTTGTTCATACTAGCAGACATTTTGTGGCTATTGTCTGACATGTATTCAGTTTGTGTCTGCCTGACTATTGCTCTGGCACCGGGAGCCTGACCTTGTGATCTCCCCAGTGTCCCGAGGAAAATCCAGCCTGGGAAAGCCTCTGGTTTTTCACATGGACCATGTAAATTCACTATACTACCATTCTAGGAAACAAGCTCAAAAATTTTTACTTACAGGTGCTGGGTAAGGAGGGGTTAATGAGTCGGAAAGGCAGTCCTCTGTCTCCAGATTAAAGGAGGCAGGAATGAAGAGTCTGGCAGAGAGAGAGAGAGAGAGAGAAGCATATGGCAACTGGCAGTACACATAAGGGAATAAACAGCATGGCGGTCATTTTAAGTTTGCAGGTAAATGCCTGAATGGTCCATTTAAAGAAAGCTTTGGGAAATCAGAAAGCCCCGTCTGCTAGGCAGGAGAGATGCCTGTAAGTTCTTATTTGTGGCCACTGGCTTGATCCATTTGGATGTGGTATAGAATGGGAAAATGTGTTAACTGAGCTCTACTCTGGGATGAGAAAGATAAATTCATATTCAAAATGGATGTTGAAGCAACTTACAATTAAAAGGATTCACTATAGCCACCTTTTGGTCCATGTTTCAGCCAAGCAACCAAACTATTAGAGCCCTTTCTAACTCTTCAAGCTGCAAAATTGAATCCAGATCCTCTGCTTAGTTGACCCATATCAATAAATTTGGCCTGACTCAACTTTATGTTTCTTCCACCATCATCCTTCACTCTCATATGTCACACTTTTTACCTCACCCAAAAGAAAACCAGCAGTTCCTTGAAAGGAAACTACCTCAGGGGAGGCTATTACAATTTCTCCAGGCAAAGTGAGGGTAACCTCTTCAGGTAGGAGTGGTGGTAGGGTTTCTACTACTGGAAAGGAAGATTCTGACTACATGTCCCATTACAACTTTCAGGATCCCATTCCTTTCCAGCCGTGCTCTCAGCTTAGCAGAAGACACCTGTTGAGACTCTTGAGAATTCAATTTGTTTTATGATCCATATACTCTCAGGATGAGAGTCTGTTTTTCAGTTTCCATCCTATAGCTATAGGAAATACGGTTTCTTTCAGAGAAGGCACAGAAACTCTCAGGTCATTTATCCAGATCTTGAGCTGGGATTTTGATGTGATTATCCTTTTTTTCTTCCAATTTCTTCAGTGCAGTTAGGAGCAACCACCCAATCTTATTATACTAATTACTTTAACTAAAATGTTCTAAGGTATAAAACATATGGTAACCCAGAATCTTGCCTTCATGTGTGTGTGTGTGTGTGCATGTGTGTGTATTTGATTAGGAGAATCCAATGGTAATATTCTGCTCATTTTTATTATGGCATCTCACCATGGGCTCCCACTGTCCTCTTCATCATTGGAAATAGACTCATTTGTGCCTCTAAATCTAATCAGATTAGTGAACAAGTTCCAGAAAACCCAGAACCAATTCACAAAACTTATCCTTAATACTATATTCCTCTAGAACCACTTTTGGTATCAAAATTTATATTATTTTCCTGTGGCTTCTATAACAAATTACCATAAAAAGAGTGGCTTAAAAGAAAAAAACTTTGTTATCTCACAGTTCTGGAGGCCAGAATCTGAAATCAAGGTGTTATTAGGGCCACATTCCCTCTGGAATTCTTTGCCTTTCATAGCTTCTTGCTGCTGTTGATTTTCTTGGCTCACGGCCACATCTCTTTCTGTTCCATTTTTATGTTGTTTTCTCCTCTGTTTATGCATAAAATCTCACTCTTCCACACTCTCACTTGTAATGGCATGTAGAGCTACCTTCACAATCCAGAGCCATATAAGAAAATCTTCACTAATTTACCATATATGATAATATTTATAGGTCCAGGGATTAGGATAGGACACAAATTCTGTCCTAATGGGGTGGGGGGGTTGGTCACAATTTAGTCCACTAAATTCATATTATTTATAAGATTCTGCACTAGTGAAAAATCACCCTGTTTTGTTTAAAGCATGGCTTTCTGGTTTGTTTTAGTATTTGATTAAAAAACAGTACCTATCTTTATTATTTCTTTTTCTGATGTTACAAAAAATATTTTCATATTATACTTTTCTATTATATTTTAAAGGACTATTGATAGTACAGAAAACACAGATGGCTTTGTAGGTTGACCTTGCATGCAAGAAATTTATTAAATTTTCTCATAGTTCTAGAAGTGTCTCCTGATTAATGGGTTTTCTATGAAAATAATAATATCATTTTCAAATAATACTGCTTTGACTTTCCCCTACTAATTCTTATAACTATTATATCTTTGCTTTTTAATAATCTTGTTGGTTATGAATTTTAATCCTGTGCTTATCAGTAATTACAATAATGAGTTTTAAGACGTTGGTGATAATCTTGGCACTGCATATTTGTTTTTAGTTTTCCATGGTGGAAAGTGAAGCCAGATTTCTTCTACTCTGCCATTTTGGTAACATCACCTGATATTAATTTTTAATGTACAGACTTGGTCAAGTTACAAAAGTTTCTTTCTATTACTTATATCCTGGTTTCAAGCATATTAATCATGTTATTCTAATTTTGTATATATATTTCCTTTATATTATGTGATTGGCATATCCCTTTGTGAGAGGTAAATTTAAAATATCCAACTACAATAGTTTATTTGTTCTTTTTTCTCTCTAATTTAATTGTTCTTTATAAAATTGAGGGTTATATATAAGATTGGAGGTTTTAAATTTTTTATAACTTCTTAACCTATTTTCCATTTGTAAGTATTTAAATTCCTACTACTCCTAATAATGTCAGCTTAAACTGCATATCATTTGACATTAAAATTTCTATATTCACTTATTTGAGAGTTTCTATTTTCCTGTAGTATCTAGCTCTAATAGTTCAGATTCAGAACTTTATATCCTCTTTATTTCAGTGAATTTCTTACAGACATTACTAGATTTTTTTCCCCTTATGTAATATCTCCTCGGATAGATGGAGTTACCCATATAGTGATCTAAATGGTGGCCCCCAAAAGGTGTGTCCTATCCTTAATCCCAGGACCTGTGAATATTACCCTCTCTATGAAAAGAGTGAATATTACTTTGCATGGCCAAAAATGTGATTAAATTGAGGCTCTTGAAAAAGGAATTTATCTTGATTTATTCAGGTGGGCCCATAAATGCAATTATATGTAGCCTTATACAAAAGAGCCTATGGGAGTTTGGGGACAGACACATAGAGAAGACATAAAGAAAAGGAAAAGGTAATGTTACCGTGGAGGTAGAGATTGAATTGCTGTCATTACAAGTTAGTGAATGCCTGGATCCACCAGAAGCTGGGAGAGGAAAGGAACAGATTCTTCCCTAGGACCTTTGGAGGGAACATGATCCTGCTGACACCTTGATTTTAGACTTCAAGTCTCCATAATTGTGAGAGGATAAATTTCTGTTGTTTTGCCAAAGTTGTGGTAATTTATGGCAGTCCTATGAAACTAATATACCCCATTGGCATTTATTATAATTATTCTTGTGTTACTGTTAATTTCTTCCCTCTTGGATTTTTTTATCAAAATTCTTTCTTATTCTCACTTATTGTTTAATTAAATAGATCTACTTTATTCTACTTGATTGAAATTTAAAAAGCATTAAACTTCTCTACGCCTAAGGTTTCTCAAATCTTTAGTTGTAAAATTAATGCCTGGTTTGCCTTCCTCATAGATTAGTTGTGAAGATTAAATGGGTTGCTGGGCTCAAATCATTTGGCTCTTCCCTACATGGCCCCACTCCCTAAATACATTTAAAACTTAGCTTAAGGCTTCGGATCACATATGCTTACATATTAGATATAAAGATATTTAATATAAAAAGACTTTTTTCTGAGATTAATTTTTATGAAAACTCAGTCCTGTAATGTAAGAAATAACTGGGATATAAATGGAATGCATGTATAAAAGTAATATGGTAAAGTAGGTACGGAAGCTTAAAATGCAGTACAGATATAGTAATCATACTATGATTTATCATGTTAAATAAACATGATAAAATAACAGTTATAATTATTTATCATATTCCAATAAATAAAAATGTTATGAACACAAAAACTAGCCACAAACCTCAATAACCAACACTGAATGGAAACCTCATCAACAATGAGCAAAACTATATTCTACCTACCACCACCAATTTTAGAAAAGCATTAAAGTTATTGGAGATGACAATTATAATTACACTTTTATTTTTCAAATAAACAAAATTATTACATGGCATTTGGATGAATAATGAGGAAACATTAAAGAGTATATGGTTTAACGGTTGGAATGTGTCAGAAAATTATTTTATTCTTACTGGTTTTATTTTTCTTCTGTTATATAGAACAATATAATTAAATAATAAAAACCATAAAAAGTATATTTTATAGTGGTATAAAATTTTTTGGAATTTGAAATAATTGAACATATGTAGGGTACATGTTTTAACTCTAAGTAGATAAAAGCTTCATAAAAATATAAGTGCTAAATTATTTGAAAACTATTAAACTTAAATTAAAATGCTTATCATGTCAAAAAGGGATGAGAAAATATGCCTACATTTATACTAGTCAGTGGAATTAAAATGCTTAGACCTTAAAATGGCACACCTTGAACACAACTTCATAAGTATTCATTGATTTTTCTAATGAATATAGAAGTTTCAAGTTAATCTGTAAACACAGGTGAGCTAGCTAGAGAGAATATGCCAGGGGATATATTTCCAAGAAGTACTATCATGAGTTTTAAGAGAAGGCTTTATGCCCTTTACAGATTCCAGCCTAAGAAACATGTAGTTTAAGAGCCATTTGTGTATCACTAAATATTCACTTTTTTGATACTTGTAAAATAAATATTCACTTTTTTGATACTTTTAAACATTTATTTATTACTTAAAGTGGGTTCTATACTGTTCTAACTGATTTGTTCTCATTAATATAACTAATACTTACAATAAACTGATAAGTTATATACTAGCATCATCCACATTTTACAGAAGAGGAAACAGTGGCAGAAAGAAGTTACATAGCAGAGCCAAAGCCACACTACTAATCGTGGTTGTAGCCCATATTAAAACTTTGGTACTTTTATTCTAGAACCCACCCACCCTCTTCACCATTTTGTGAGACTGCTTCTGAAGAGTTATAACAATTCGAGTCAGTTCTCTGTTAAAACTGAAATAAAGACAATATGTGTTCTCTAATCACTCATCATTTTTTTCATACTCCTCTGCTCTCAAATCTCTAAGTAGCTCTGAGGTTGTTGCTTTTTCTAATTACTCCCAGGATAATAATTTCTAAGAAAATATATCACATATTTGCTACATTTGTGTTTTAATAATTATACCAGAGATATAGCCACAGATGCAAAGAAATTGATCTTAAATTGTTAAATTTAATATACTGTGCAAGGCAATAATAGTGAGGGAGGTGGGAAGTTGGCAGGGGCATAACTGAAAGCAGGAAATCCTGTTTAGTTCACCTTATGCTGCACCGCAGTGATATTTAATGTTTTCATCTGGTCATGCTATTTGTCTAGCCTTAAAAATATAATATTCTCACACATTTTAATGGCCATTTAAATGCATAATTTAACTTAATCTTCCCGAAATTTTTGGAAAAAAAGTAAGTTGTATTTAACTAATGTGTAAAATGACAACACCTTTGAAGTGGAATCCTACTGAGACTTGAAATGACCAAATGCCATTTTGCAATTGTCCACAAAATAATGTTTCCTAAGATTCTTGTCCAAATTCAGCATTTGAATATGCCATCCTCACCCTTGAAATATGCTGTGCTCTGACAGATGGAGACACAGCAGCTCTTACACAGAAAGGCTTTTCAAATGAGGTGCGTGTACCCTGAAAGCCCAAACAGCTGCAGCATGGACAACCAAAGGTTCGTGACCTTTGCTATAGGAGAAAAGTGTGTATAGACTCTTAGGCTCATTATTTCACACACAGAGACAGTTGGATTAAAGTTTCCTAGAACGGAAATACCAGTTTCCAACACAAAGTCACTTTTTCTGTGGCAAAGATGTGCTATTTCTTTTTCTCTGAGAGTCATTTTACTTCTACATAATAAAATTCAGAGCCACAGTGTATCTTTAGAAATAGGAATGGAAGATCCAGGTTATAAAATCACATTTTTCAATAACTTCCAGGTCAGGCAGTAATGAGGGAAATTGGCCCCTCCATAAAAATAATTTTACTTCACTTATTCTAAATCTAAGACCACGATAAAAAATACTGTGATTCTTTTCCACCATATATGTGCACATGTATATTTTATATGAACATTTTACCTTATTTTCTAACTTCCATTGTTTTTAAATGTATATTGAATCTATTTTCAAATATATATTTTACTGTTTCCATGCTTTTTACAAAGTGGGTAGTTGAATTGCTTCCCATATGAATATTATAAATTTGTTTGTTTATGAGTCCTAGGGCTTCCCTCCCTTTTGTATCCCAAAATACTTCTTTAAACATTTGAGGGGAAAAGTTTCATCCTAGATTATACCCACGTATAAAAGAGAATTTATAAGTCACACTTAAAAACTGAAAATAGAGACACATTTTCTGACTCTAGAGATTCCCCTCATTTCCTTCTGCATTTAATTTAAAAAAAAATGGCAAACATCGTATATCAAAATAATAATCCTAATATGTGATGTTATTTCCAAAATAGCAGAAGCTGAAAAAGAGATATCCAGTTCTCTTTTTCTTAGATCTGCATTGAAATACCAAAAGCAATTTCTGCAGCAAGCAAGGAAATTCCCATTCAACCACAGAAATAGAAGGAAAGCCCCACCTCACGTGGCAGAATTTGTAGGCTAGAAAGGGAAATGATAGCAGATTAAAAAAAAGTGCTGAGAGAGGGCTCACATCTCCCCTCACAAGTGCCACTGAGGAATCATGGTGAATGAATGGAAAAAGGGAAACATTTTGTACAACTCTACTGTTATTATCACTCATCTTAATAGAATTCTACACAAACCCCTGACTTGGAAGAAAAAGCCCAGGGAGATGGTAGGGAGAAAACATTTCTCTCGGGATCTTGGTATTCAAAAACAGTTATTTTGGAGCCTGGGTTTTGTGTGTTGATTATATTCTGCAGGAAGCTGGTAGAGCTTGTCCAGAGCTATTCCTTGATGCAGTGAGACCTTGCTGTATTAGAAAGTAAAATCGAGAAGGAGCTGGGACACAGCCAGAAGTGAAGAGGCTAGGCAAAGGGTGGTAGAATATCTAACTATGTCTCCTGGCTCTTTCACTTTACCTGGCAGAAATAAAGATATGTTTTTTTCCCCTGTTTGGAAAGCTCATGGCCCTAAGCCATTCTACGCAATGTTTAATTTACAACGAATAAATCATGCAGCTTAAAGTCTATGTCTACATTTCTGAGACTAACTGGGTAGAAAGGGGAGGTCCAGAAGCAGATATACTCATCATATTTATGAGTTATAATCACATCTGAAAAGTGTGTTCTTTGTTTAAATATGAGTAAGAAGCAGCAGCGAAGGAAAGTGGAACTAGTAAATCCGTGAGAGTATAATATCAAGGAAGCTACGGAAAGAGAGTTTTCCAAGAGGAAAACTTTTCTTGAAAATAGTTGTCAACTCATTCAAATCTAGGAAGAATATGAAGATTAAAAACTTTTTGAGGGGAGAATTTAAGAGATTCAGATCTATAGTGAATTTCATGAGAGTGATTATAGTGGAGTAATGGGGGCAGAAACTAGGTTAGACAAGGGTGAAAAGTTTGTGGAAGGTGTGTGGTTGGCTGAACAATGTCTCTCATTAAACTTGTTCAAGTCCTGATCTCAGGAATCTATGAACATGTTACTTCACGTGATGAAAGGTACTTTGCCCATGTGATTAAGTTAAGATCATGAGATGGGAAGATTATCCTAGATTATTCTTGTGTGTTAACCCTAAGTAATCATCTTAGAAAAGTGAGGTTTATAGGGGTCACAGAGAAGGAGATGTAATGAAGCAAGGTCAGAGAGACACTTTGTTGCTGACTTTAAGGACCGTGAAGGGGCCAAAAGCTAAGGAATGTAGGCAACCTCTAGAAGCTGGAGAAGTAAAAGAAACAGAGTCTCCTCTAGGACCTCCAGAAGGTGTATAATCCTGCCAACATCTTGGTGTTAGCCCAGAAAAAGTCATTTTGGAATTCTGACCTTCAGAACTGTAAGATAATAAACTTGCAGAGTTTTAAGCCATTATGTTTTCATAATTTGTTACAACAGCAATAAAAAAATGAATGCAACATGGAAAAAGGGAGACAGATAGTGTAGATTATTGTACTGAAAAATACAAGACTGATATGAGAGGGTAATATGTTTTTAATGAACGGCTTTTATATTTTAATAGATTAGACTTGGTTGTAATTAATCACGTATTAATGGTTTGAGAAGGTCATGTCGACTATACAGGAGACAGAAAGTATAATCAATAGCCTACAATTCCTAAGTCATGAAGGAATAGGATTCAAAGAGAAAATTGGCTTTTAAAAGGAGAAATGACTTCTTTACTATTGCACTGTGGAAGCTGAGCTGCTTCCAATGCTTAAACCTTCTTCAGGTGCAATATATACTCAAGCAAAGGGAGGAATGCAATGCGCCAAGCAGTGTCTATCAAATCTCCCCCTTTATCTTCTAATGAGCATTGAACATTGAATCATTCGCATATGATGAATGTAAGCAAACAAGCAACACGGCTATGTTCAAGGAAAGAAGGAGCAAAAATAAAGTTTTCTACTCACAGGTTTTGTGCTTCTAATGGGGAAAAAAAAAAGCCTCAACATTCTTCCTTGATGTCTATTTGATTAGAATTATGTCATGTGAATTAATTTAGAGCAGTCATTGGCAGAAAAGAATGAGTTATGATCAAGTGCCATAGAAAAACAGAAGGGGCATAGCTTCCCTGAGATTAGAGATTCCTACCAGACAGAAATTTAGTGTTTTAATATCAGAGGAAAAGGAAATACCTGGTGGGTGGGCAGTAATATGTATGTGTGCATGTTTATGAATGCATATGCATAAAATTACATATAAAATATATGCATGTATAAAAATCAATTTAAATTTTTTTAAGTAGAATAGTTATTTCTCTGAGTGCACTTTAGTAAAAAAAAAAAAAAAAGAAGAAATCTTTTTCACCTATGCTTTAGAATAACAACCAAGGAAGAACGTAAGTAATCTGCTCAGTTATATATAGTCATAAAAATGAAACTAAAACTACCAAATTCATCTCCCACTTACTTCTCAAAGTGTAAGGCTCTCAGTTAGTGGTAAATCCACCATATGTTTATATCCTTCAATTGAGCTTAACTCCTATTGTGTCAAATTTATACAAATAAATTTAATTTCAAATTTACAGACCATATGTTGAGTTAAACTTGGAATCTCCCAGGAGTCCTACAATAAGATAAATATTCAAATTGGTGAAGTAAATTTTTGCAACACAATCCTTACTTCCCCTTATTGTATATCCAACCATTTTTATCCAAGCTGCAGTGCATAAAATACGTATCATATCATTCTAGCCCTGCCAGTCACATTGCTCTAATGAATACAGAAAATCTAATGTGAATTGTACCTCAGCTAAAATCTGCACTCCACGAAGAGTTTCTCAAAGTACTCTATCAGGATTCAGTGGTACAAAACTTCACAATATAAAATGAAATACTAAAATAAAGTCACTTCCTGAAGAAGTAGCGCTTTACCCTCATTTGGTGTATCATCTCTTTTAGAGAGGAGAGCAAAATAAGTAATTATCTTGAATGAGTGAGCAGACTTCTCCTATTTCAGGAATTATGTTGGTGACCTCAGATTGCCTATGTTGTACACAAATAAAATGAGCTAAGTTTTTCCTTGTGGGAAGGAGTTGGGAACATAATAAGAAAAGGCCAAGCGAGGGCAAGGGTAGAGAGGAATGGGGGTAGAAGCAAAGAAAAAAGCCCTCTTTGGGGTTTGCTCAAGAAGATCAGCTTTTAAAAATCAGATAACAGTTTCTGATGAAAATCATATATCTCCTTGAATATGGAAGCTGTTGGACTTGCTAGGAGAACACACTTGTTTTATTGTTTTTGAAAGAGCATAGAAAGTATCTGTATAAAATCTTTTTACAGCAAGTCCAAGCTGCAGGCAAACAGGTCTGTTCCAATAGTAATATGGTTCTGGAAGTTTCTGGGAGATACAGAGATTGTGGTAGCCTCTGATAAATCTCCAATATGGTAATCACAGAGCTCACCCCTAGGGCTTTGAAATAAGGCCATTTCCTCTTCAGGAGACAACTATTCTATGTTAGAAAAACATCCCCATGCTTGCTGTTGGGCCCTAACAGAAACTGGATTCTTGATCATGAATGACTAAGGGACTATGAGATCCAAAGTGCCCTTTGGGAGCCTGGCATTATTGATCCTATAAATCTAAAAACAAACAAACAAACAAAAACAAGGATAAGAGAGCATCAGCCTGTTCTTGCCAAAAGGGTGATCTATGTTTCCTACTATTTGTATTTCCCCTCTTCCTGCCTATTTTTATTTGTTTGTTTTTTCCCTTTTTATCATATAAAAGAGTACCGATGGTAGCTAGTGTTAATCTAGGTTTTGGGTAGAGCCTAGACTATTTAGGTAATGACATGAATAACTAATGAACAGAGGAAGAACAGTGTATCCTGATGGGCAAAAGGAGAGCACTGTGCTAGATATTCTTATTTTCTATTCCAGATCCACCACTCACTGTTCTCCACTCCTTTCTTTGCTCCTAGAAGTAGTCCTCTATCTACAGCTTCAAACGAGATCCCTTGGCTTTTAACTTCTGGGTGGGCTCAGAGCTGAACTATAGCTATACTCTCCGAATTCAGAGCTGGGGTGGTAACAGCTTTGCATGGCTGCTGTTTTCTGAATGTTCCAGCATCCCAGGTAGTTTCCCTTAACCCTGCCTACATTTGTGGAAAACATCTTCCTTAAACTCTCCTTAATTACCTTTTGAGAGTTCCATCTGTTTTCTGATGGTCTCTGTCAGATACAGCTGTTTTGATGCAGTTGTACAAAACTGTTTGCTAAAAATGTTTAAAGTGTAAAGAAACTGTTCTTATGAATTACATCACATCTGTATTGCACATCTCTGAGCTTGATGTTTTGCCCTATTTGTTTCCCCTTTCTTTCCTCTCCAAGCCTTGACCAGATCACTCCATGCTATACTCAAATGAAGATTTTCATCACTTCTTTGATCCCAGTGGTGCTGGAGTCAGGGATATGATAAACTTGTTGAGGGAGGCTCAGAAATGGAGTAAAGACGTCTGTTATGTATGTGACACGGCAATTTAAAAGGGTTAAGATAATTTTTCAGGGTGTGAACAAAATGATTCCAAGGTCCATTGTGCCTATGTTAAAGCAGCTACATCCAAATGCCATATACTATACTTAGAGGTATTTCAGTGTGTTAATATCCAGGAACATGAATAGATAGACTAACTTCTAGTACACCTACCATAAAATCAACAAAAAGAAGGTCCCAGCCTCCAATTATGGAATGTAAGTTTCAAAGAGAGGAGAAGGATGAGAGGGTTTTGTCTCATGAGAATGCATTTTTGTCACGGATTCTCTTCTGCAGTTCAAATCCACCATATTACCTTTCTAGTGTTAGCAATGCCTTTATTTATTTTTCAATGTTTATTTGATCCTGACAGCTTGAAAATTCATAAGCATTTGGTCAAGTACACACAAGGAAAAATAAGTTTAGAATAAGTGAATAAACATGGGGCATATGAACTTTTAGAGAGCTGTAGATATATGTTGAATTTAGATCAACTCTATTTTTGTAAAATTTTGTAACTATTTGCCAGCTTCTTTAAAAGCAAGTGCAAATAAACATCCACTGTATGTATTTATTCTTAAACTTGTACACCTGTATCTTTCAGGTGACCTTATCAGTTTTTTTTCCAAGAGGTGTGATCTATAGAAACATGATGTAATTTTGTGGATTTTAAACAACCTACTGTTTGGCTGAAAGTTAGGGCTTGATGATACAGAGGGATTTTTGCACCAGAGTTCTGAGTCCCAGACTGACTTTTCTTTCTTCAAATGCTTTCTATCTTTTAAAACATGGTTCCAGTTTTGATGCATAGAGCAATAACAACATTATAGGCATAACTACTTTCTTGGAATCTTTTTGTTGGAGTGTTTGAAGCAAATTTTTTTCTATAGATGCCATTAAAATCAATTCCTGTTTCTATGTAACACTGAATTGCCTCTAAATAACAGTGAAATGGAAAGTTGACCTCCATCCACCTTTTTAAACTTGATCTTTTTAATGCTGTTTTAGATCTCTTTTTTAGGTCATTCTTTTAGAGTTCTGCATTTGTAAACCAATTTTCCTCAATACTTGATTTGACATTTTTATAAATCCCCACTCCCCAAAAATGCTACAATAGAGAAACAGTTGTCAGCAACTTTTTTTTTTTTTCCTCAATGTTGTCATGTTATTCCTCCCTCAATAATCCCAATTCACCCTCTTTGGTAATCTCTCTCTCTCTCTCTCTCTCTCTCTCTGTCTCTGTCTCTCGCTCTTTCTCCCCCCCTCCACACACCTTCTTGTTCTCTGTCTGAGTTGCTCTTTGTTCTCACCCCCCTTGTCACTTCAATAGAATGTGACTTCCATGGGGAACAAAGTGCAAATGTCACAGTGATTGAGTCCTACAAAAAAATGAGAAATATATTTGTTACCTATTCCCCTCCACAGTGTTCCAAGTGAGTAAACCAATATCCATGATAATTCAATACTTGCATAAGATCAGTTGATTAAGAACTATTCATAAATGTTTCTTTATTTTTTTTCTATCACAGTGGTTTGAGTTTGAAAATTAGTCCTGTTAATTGTTAGCATTTTTTAGGAATCATATAGACATTTTGAGGAATTTTTACCTGATTGATATTTTTTAAAATGTTGACACATCATACAGTTCTTAGATAAATTTACATATGTATATATAGAGTTATATTCAGATCTATATTAATTATAGAATATCATATACATAATAACACATGTTTATATCGTAATTGAGTTATCAATTAGGTATATTATTTTACCTCTTATGATTTCACAAATACAATTTATTTTTATTTTTGAATATTAGTCATATGCAAGTTAAGTTGCAGTGTGACTTTTAGTAGCTAATAACTATCTTTAACTCATTTGATAAATAAGGTTTCTTATTTATGAAAAAGGAATAATGATTCTGGCTCTGTGGGTTTATTGCTGCATTTAAATGTATGATATAACTAGTCAATTTTTGCAAAATGCTTTGACATGCTAACCATAAGGCAAGTGGTGGTGGTGGGAACAGCGGTGGCAGCAGCAGTATTTGTGGTAAGTTTTTCTCTTTTTCTTTCTAGCAGTTCCCAAGGATCATTTAGACATGAAGGAGGCCTACAATAAGGTAAATATGCTTTATGTTGTGAAGTACATTTCCTATTGCTGTTGTAACAAATCACCACAAACTTAGTGGCTTAAATCAATTTTATTTTCTTAGTACTCGGGGTGTTGGAAGTCCAAAATGTATATTACTGGACTAAAATCATGGTGTTGCCAGGATTGTGTTCCTTTTTGGGGGTGCTCTAAGCGAGAATCTGTTTCCATGCCTTTTCCAGCAGAGGCTGCCTGCATTCTTTGGCTCCTGTCCTCTTCCTCTGTCTTCAAAGCCAACAGGGTTGCTTTCTCCCATAGTCATATCTCCTATGACTCTCCCTTCTGTCTCTCTCTACCATCTTTAAGGGTCCTTGTGATCACATTGAACACACCCCAGTGCTTCAGGATAATCTCTGGATGTCAGGATCCTTAACTTAATCATATTCACAGGTTTGGGGATTAGGACATGATAATTTTTGAGGGATCATTCTGCCCACTTCAAGAGACTTCTCACATCTTTCAAAAACTTCAGTTGCCTTATGTTCTCTTCTAGTTAATAAGATAGCTCTTTTCTTTTCACTAATTTTCCTCATGAATTAAAAAATAAGTATATAACCAATGTGTATAAAGAATGATAATAAAATGAAAACATTCGTTTACCTACCACTCAGTTTGAGAAATAAAATATTATGAGTATATTTGAAGCCTACTGTGTAGTCCTAACAAATTTCATTTTTCTTTGTTACTTAGATCTAGAATTAATTACTATGCTAACTTTAGTAGTATAAACATTATTTTGATTTTCTTTCTAGTATACACACACATATACAAAGACTATATTTTGTTTTTTTTTCTATTTGTGTTTTTTTCTATTTTCTATTTCTATTTTTTCTATTGTTTTCTATTTCTATTTCTATTTCTATTTTTTCTATTTCTATTTGTTTCTATTTTTTTTCTATTTGTGGTTTTTTTTCTATTTTTATTTCTATTTCTATTTTTTTTCTATTTGTGAGGTTCTTGTATAAATTTTTTTGAGTAACATGATTTTCAAGATTCGTCCAATTTGATGCACATAGCTATATATTTTATTCATTTCATGGCTGCACAATATTTTTGTATGAACACATTGCAATTTATTTATCTATTCCAATAAGCATTGGGTTTTTTTTTAATTCCTTGCTGTTATAAACAGTACCACTCCAATCATGCTTGTGCATATTTCCTGATGTTCATGAGTGAACGTTCCTCAGAGAAGATGCCTAGTATTAGTTGGTTACTGCTAGTGTGACATTGCTTAACATCCTTGCCAACATTTGTTGTCGTCAGACATCTTAACTTCTGAAATGTATTGAAGATTAACTTACACTGCGATTTTAATTTACATTTCTCTTCTATGTAATGATATCATATACCTTTTTGTATGTGGAGGCAAGTTGTGTTTTCTTTTATTGTTTATGAAATGCCTGTTGGTGTGTTTTGCTTATGTTCTTATTTTGCTTGTTTATTCAAAAAATTATTGATAGATTCTGGATACTAACATTTTGTCAGTTACAAATATTGTAAACATATGTTCCTAGTTTGGAACTCATCTTTTTATTCTCTAATAAAAGAGCATAAAGTCATTCTCTTGATATTTTAAACTTTTGTCTCTGGGATTTCATCTTTTTCTTATTTACAAAGGTAGGACAGACACTACAACATGTCTTACTAATCTTACCCACCAACAGAACATTAGGGTTTTAAGGCTTGCAAATGAATTTGATTTGTGGAAGATAATAAAATAAAGATCCCTAACTGGAAGTGAATATAGACATTTCACTTTCATCTTTTCATAGCTTAGTGCACAGAATGTCATGCTACAAGTTTGTTAAATCAGCTGACCTCAGTGAGTGGCAAGTTCTGCAGAATCTGTCAAAGGAGTCATCAGCACACAGGTTGTAATGTCTTAGGAATGGATGAGTTCACCAAGGTAAATCTGCAAGGAGGCTGAGAAGAAACAGTCAAAGAGAGGGATAGGAAAAGAGTCAGAAGAGTTTAACGTTGATAAAATTAAAGGAATTTTGGTTGCAAGGAGGAGGTCATGGTTCACAATATCAAATATTCCCTGGAGAATAGATATATTCTTTGGATATAGCCAAAAAAAAAAAAATCAGTAAAAGTCTTGCTTAGAACTTACTCAGTGGATAAGTAAGGGATGAAATTTATAATGAAATGGTCTAAACAGTAAATGAGAAAAGAGGAAACAGATGCAGGGACTTCGGACGTCTTTTTCAAGAAGCTCAGCAATGCCAGGAAACAGAGCAGATAAAACTGGAGAGACTTGAAGCATAAGAGCAAATGGGAGAGACAGGATTTTTCAAAAGTGCTAGTAGAAAGGGGAGAGAGTATGAAAAAAATAGAATAAGTTCTCATAATTGGACTAAAACTCCCAAGGCAGCATTCAAGGGATCCAGAGAACAAGTGGAGGAGTTAACCTCAGTCGGAAGGACATATTTGCTATCATAATGAGAGAAAGAAATTAGTTGTAATACTCTGTCACTTTTATAGATGGGGTGTCAGAAATTTGAAGGAGTTCTTATCTGAGTACTTTTCTGTTTCTGTGAATTAGGAGACAAGATTTTCAGCTGAGAATGAGTGGGAAGGTAATAGGGTAGGCTGGCTGAGATAAGAAATAGTTTGATTAGATATTATGGAAAATGGAGAAAAATCTTATCAGAACAGAGAAAAAATTGATGAGCAGTGTAAATGGCCCTGCTGAGGTCAGAGAACATTACTTCACAGAGGCAATTTTCTGAGGGTTTTGTGATTTTCTCCAGTTGGATTCAATGTCTAGGTATAGGAACAAAGAAATCAGTCAGTTGGATTGCTTCAACTTTGAGTTTGCTGGCTGGGTTCAAAAAACTGGATAATGGAGTTTAAAATATTCACAAAGACTTTGTTGAAGTTAACAAGGTTTGTAGGCTTAATGGGAAGAGAGCAAAGCTGAGGTAGAAATAAGACCTTATAAACAACTGATTATATATCACAGGAGTGGATCTAAGTTAGCTGGGTGAAATAAATTAAAGCTTTTTGCATGCACTTAGCCACCTTGGTCTACTTCAAGGCAGCACTAGAAGTTTAGAGTCTAGAAGCACTAGAAGATTAGGAAGTAATAAATACACAGATATAACTTTTTTGTCAATTTGTTTGATTTGCTTATCATGTTTTCTAAAGTCATTCTGATAGAAGAATATTTTGAACATATTTAGAAAAAGCATCAAGAGATAGTTTCTGAAGTCTTAGCTTCTTTATCCTTGGCTCATTAGTCTGTGGTATATTGTTGCCCTACGTCTTCCTTTTGCAGGTTTCTTGTGTGACATTTTTAATCTGATGTTTTCAAGCTCATGTAACCAAGTAAAAATATTAAGAGATAATGTAATTTTTAAAAATCATTTACCCCTTTGATCTGAAAACTCTTATAAATTTAAATCAGATTAATGTCACTTTTGACATTTCTTAGTAAGATCAAATGTGTGCTTCCCATTTTGGTCATTTATTCTTGTTCAGCATATTTTCTGCTTTTCTATAAACTCCTTTGCTTGTTGATTTTTAGTTTATTAAAGTAGTGATTTAGAACTTACCTGAAGAGACAGGTGAGCATTGAAGACTTTTAAAAAAAATTGTTATGTTGGCTTGCATGGCACTGAGAAGTTTGCTAGGATAGGATGCGGCTCATTGCACTGCTGGGAAATTTGGGAAGCAAAAGGAGAGGATTTTACCAACGTTGTCCTTCAAAGTCCTTATCTAGGTTTTCAAAAGTATTTCATAGGACCATGCTGAAGGTATTATACATCAAACACCTTCAGATTGTGATCCATCATTCTGATTATTGCAATTTTTATTATATGTGAACTAATTCTGATTTTGTTTTCATGTTCTCGCCTAGATTCCACTCTGTCTGTAAACAGAGAAGCTTAATGAAACTGTATAATAATGATGGAGTTAAAAATATCCTCTTGCTCAATTTTGTATCTTCGTCTTTCCTATTGATTATGAAATATTTACTATTTTTATTCTGAGACATTTTGCTCTTAACATATTGGGCACAGAGGTTATCTTTAAAATCTCCTCTAGATCTCCCAAATTAATGTTCTGTGTAGTGAGCACCTGTCAGCTTTGGTACAGTTATGGGATTAGACATTTTTGAATGATTTTTTGACTCTGAAGATTGTTTGCATGCTGTTACCAAATCTGGCTGTATTTCAGCTCCAGCATCTTCCATTACATAAAGGATTTTCTGTGAACTAAATAAATGTTTTCATGTAATTTTATAATTACCATACCTAGAAACTGCCTTTATTAGAGCCTGGTACTTTTCTGCATATAAAACTGCTGCTCCTGTAATTGACTTTAACCAAGGCAGTACTAATCCACAATATTTCCTTGAAGGTGGGCTTGGCCACAAGAGAGGATCTTTATTAGACCTTTTTGTCTTCGATAAATCCTTATAAAATAAATAAAACTTTATTTAAATTATACATGTCAAATTAGATGCCACAATGAGACAAAGTTAATTCAACATCCGTATGTTGTAACAGGTTATGACAATACTATTAAAATGGGAACTAAAACTTAACAGAGAAAAAGAAAGAAAACCTATATAGCTACTTAAAAAAGTGCTAAACTTAAAAGGAACTTAGGTACAAGTAAAGAATTCACATTACAACTTTATTCTTTTTTGAGCATTTTATTTCTTGTATACCTAAAAAAGACATCCATATATGTCCCAGACTCCTTTATCAGTGCACATTGCAACATCAGAGTGATGTTAATTGCCTCCCTCACATTTCCGTCCAACTTAGTGGGACAATTTCCCCCAGTTTCCCTTTAGCCAGGTTCCCATTGACTTTGATTTATAGCAACAAGTTTTTTTTTTTTATTTCAGCATATTATGGGGGTACAGATGTTTAGGTTACATATGTTGCCCTTGCCCCCCCTCCCCCCCAAGTCCGAGTTTCAAATATGTCCATCCTTCTGGTGGTGCGCATTGCACTCTTTGTGTATGAAAATACTCGTCCCCTCCTCCCCCCTCTCCCCTCCCGCCTCCCCCCTCCCCCCTGCCCAACATCCAATAGATGTTATTCTTATATGTGCATTTGTGTGTTGAAAGACAAGCAACAAGTTTTTAAGTTTGCTTTTTCAACTATAGATACTGAGTTCTCGAAACTGTGACAATTAAAACTACTATGAATGAAACAGTGAAACAAATGATTAGAATTTAATAATAAATAATGTCTTTCCTTCAAGTAGAGTATCTTAAAGGAAAATGGCTAAGGAAAATAAGTAAATTGGCAATTGTGCTAAAAGATATGATTGGTTTGGTGGGGTGAATAATACAACACTATGACAGCATAAGGGATACATTTTTAACCCAACATTGCAGGGTCAGGGGAAGGTTACTAAAGAGGTGAATTCTTTGCTGAATTTTGTAATAACAGGTCAAGTGAGCAAGGGCCAATCCAGACTGACAAAACATGTAATAAAAAGATATAAAGGCCAGAAAGATCAGAGAACGTCTCTCCAACAGGGTAATTAGTTCGTAGTTCTACCTTTCATTGAGATAAGAATTAATACACTGTAGTAGAAACTTTATTTTAAAAACTTAAGCTTGAAAACACTTAAAATGTGGGAATCACTGAGCCTCAAATCCCGTGATGCTACATCCAAACTAGGAAAAGCAATGGCAGAAAAGTTGTATGTGTTACCAACCTAACTATTTAAATTCATTATATATGTGTGTTATTACTTTTCAGTTACACTAATTTCTTCTGTGTCTTCTATGAAGTAGTCATTTCAATCTTATCTGCATTTCACCTTATACTGTTTCTTTCCAATGTCTACCCAGAAAACAATCACCACTTCTTTCTGAAAATATATATACAATATATTTTTTTTTAATTCAAGCCTAGTTCTAACTTATCCATTAACCTTTAACTCACAGATGAGAGTTGCTGGTTGTCTTTCTGTCTCTTTCTTTCCCTCTTACCAAGTAGAAGAGGATGTGATCTATGGTCATGCTGCTGCCACGTAGGCATGAAGCTAGTCACTGACGATGCAGAGTAGAGTATTTTGAAAAACATTATTCTCGTGGATGGTAGCTTCCAACCATGACTTGTAGGGTGAGAGGTATATTCAAATCACTGAAGGAGCTTTAAAAGATTCTCAAGTTCTGATCCCCATGCCTAGAAAAGTCCGTTAAGGTAATGAGGTGGGATTTTGAAAAAAAATTCTCCAAATTATATTAATTCACATTCCTTTATTTAAGACCACTCCACGCTTTGGGAGCCACAACTTCTGCATTGCAGATGCATTTGTGGAGCAGTGTTCAAAGGGTCATAAACTTAGATGGTAAATAATATGTAGAAACAACAATTTGGAGTAAACATTTAAAGGTCACAATCTAACATTTATTTTTGGATCAACAAGTAGTAGGAAGTCATTGGAAGTCTGCAAAGAAAGAGGTAATGTGAATAGCCAATTTAGGCATGAGTGTAAAATACGATAAGCAAAGGAGAAGCTAAATTTTTGAAAACTGGCAAGACACAGATATACCTTACCTAGGGAACAATATATCAATTAAAGAACTATAAAATGCCATAGTAGGTATATAAAAGAGCATGAGAAAAATTTGAAGTCCAGAAAGATTTGAATTTGAATGCCAGCTCTTTCATTTATATGTTATGTGACCATGGATAAGTTGGAAAACATATTAGGTATATTGTGTGGTTAATATTAACATCAGATCATGTATGTTCAAGAAATGTGTTTTTTTATTATTTGATTTTCAGTATCATGTGAAAGATAATAATAATAATAGGACCATACTAAGAACTATGGAAAATATAGAAATCATGAAGTTTGTGTATTCTTTTGCACTTAAAATCTATGACAGAGTCTCAACATAAACAAAAAATCTAATCCTAATTAAAATATGTTCTAATACGTGACACAGTAATGATGTCAGTACTTGCTTGCACCGAGGACATAATTTGGACATTCATTTTCTCTATAACCTACAGCAATCTGAAAAGGGAACTTTTTCTTTTCCTACAAAGGAGAAAATTGAGATCCAGAGAGATGAAGTGTTTTGCATATGGCCACTCCACTAACATGAGAGTCTAGGGTTGGTCCAGATCTGCCTCCACAGCCCATCCCTTTCCATTATAATGCACGCCTAAAATAATAGTTTGTAATTAAATATTAATCTTTTCATTTACTCTAATCTTACCAAAGTTTAAGCCCTTATTTCTTCCCATAGTCACTGTTACAAAACACTTTTCAATTAATCTCCACACCTTTAGTTTTGTCTCCACTTGGTTCTTTCTGTAAGTATTTGGATAACTACTACATGCAGAGCATTGTCCTAGGTGCTGGAAATACAGAACTGAATCTGTCCCTCCTTTCTTGGAGCAATCATTCCACTGTGGGTGACAGATAGCAAAACTAACTAACTAACTAACTAAATAAATAATGTTTGGATATCAGAGGGTAGTAAGTTTGATAAATAAGAATTGAGCAGGGTACGAAGATTGAAAGTTATGGAAAAGTTATAATGAGATAGTTAGTTATTACAAAGTTTGGTGATAGAGCAGTGTGGCTGGAGTAGTAGTTGAGAGAGTTTGAGAGAGAAAGGTGATAAAGACAGAGAGATAGTAGTGACTAAACTGACATCCTTAAAGGCCAGAATAAGGTTTTTAGCTTTTAATCTAAGTGAAATGAGAAGCCGCTGCAAAGTAATAATTAGAAAAGTGATATTATCTGGCTTCTGCTTTAGCAAAATCACCCTATCGTCTCTGCTTTTACCTATTGTAAACACTGCTGGTTAAGGTACTTTCATAAGGCACAAAATCAATCAGGCTACTTTTCTTTTTTTTTTTTTTTTTCCTATTTAGTGGTAGGAAATGGTGGTGGTGGTAGGAATGGTAGGAAATGGTTTTCCTATTTAATGGTGATGGTGGTGGCAATAGTAGTGGTCATAATAATAGTCTTTACTCCGTGAGGATTAGCCCTATAGTTCTCTTGATCTACAGGGATAATTTCATTGTTCCAGAGAAATTAATTCTTTCAGAGAATCTTTTCTTTCTAATGGAATGTCCATTTACATCTCAACAGACATTGATATTCTAAAAAATCATTTTGAAAAATCTGTTCTACAGCATTAAAGTAAAACTCTTTAGCATACAAGTCCCTTTTATTGCTGACGCATTTTTTCTCTTTGCGAATGGTCTTTTCTTTACCCAGTTCCCATAGTTAAATTCTATCAGTTCTTTAAACCTTGCTCAAATTCTACTCTCCCTAGAAAGCATTCTTTGATTTTACTTCATGAAAACTATCACATGTGATCTTCTATGATGCTGATTCATACCTTTCTTATGGCACTTAGCATTTACTATATTCTACCCTATATATGGTCTCCATTTCTTATTTCTAATTCAAGGATATCTGTGGGAAAGCTCCGTGCCAAATTCATGTTTATGCCTAACATAGTGTCTTAAACACAATGGGAAATCAAAGTCTATATCAACAGTCAGATTACTGTTAATAAAAATCACATCTATTTTGATTGCATGTTTCATTTATTTTCACAATTCAGTTATTATCTCTTTTAAATAAGATGTTTTTGTTATGGCACTATTCACAATAGCCAAGATATGGAATCAAAGTAGATGTCTAACAACACATGAATGGATAAAGAGAATGTAGCCTATATATACCCCAGAATATTATTTAGTCATAAAAAATGAAATTCTGTCATTCATGACAACATGGATGGGACTGGAGGACATTATATTAACTGAAATAATCCAGGAACAGAAAGTTAAACACTGCATATTCTCCTTCTCATGTGGAAGTTATAAAAGTCGATTTCATAGAACTAGAAAGTAGAATAGGGCATACTAGAAGCTGGGAAAGGTAGGGGGAAGGAAGGAATAGAGAGATTTTTCAGGGATATAAACTTACAGCTAGATAGGAGGAATAAGTTGTAGTGTTCTACTGTAGGATGACTATAGTTAACAATAACATATTGTTTCAAATAGCTAGAAGATATCAAATGTTCCCAGTGCAAAGAAATGATAAATGTTTGAGATAATGGATATACTAATTACCCTGATCTGATCACTATACACTATATATATTGATCCATCACTATGTACACCATGAATGTATATAATTATTTAATTAAAAATAAAAGAAATAAAATGGAAAAAAGAACTTATTTTTTTCCCTTCAATATGCCTCCTATGTGCCCCCATGTAGACTTCTATAACTTTTTCCTTCAAGTCTTCAAAAGTTTATTGACTGAATGGTCGATTAACCCTCAAGGTTGGAGAAATTTGCCAGTGGGTTAAAAAAGATTTAAATTATCCCTAGAGCTCAATTCTGAAAGAAAGATTTCTTGGTTTCAAAATGTTTGTGAAACACCTTGTGCACTGACTAGAGAAAGAGAGACAGAGGCAAGGCTCAAGGCCATTCTCCAGTGGCTCTCTAAAAAGCCGAGATGCCACAATTGGGGTCAGAAACCTTAATCTTTGCTATCATAGTTTTTATTGCTCTGGCATGTTTTGATACACTCCAGAGGGAATTGTCATCTTATCTTGCTTATTCCACAGGTCAGGAAATAGGTTTGTAGAGGGAGGTTGAAATAAGTGGAAGAGGTGAAATGTAATCCCCGTTTTACTCAGTCTTAGAATATTGCTTGAAATAGGAAGGTATAATATCCTGGTTATTCAATTATAGAGATATGGGTAAATTGCAAACACAAAACCAGTTAATTATGGTATAAAAATATATTTTAGTTTTGATTTATTTAATTTTAATTAATGTATAAAAATTAATACCGTGCAACAAATAAGTTAGATAAAAACCTGAAATCAAAGTAATATATTTCCATAAAACTCTGCATCTAATAATTAAGAAAATATTCTACACTTCAATAATGAAGATTCTTCCAATTTGCAAAAAACACCAGGTAGAGGAAATGGTAAAAGTCAATACATGGTTTAGGCAAAGGCCAGATTGTTTTATGTTGAAATATCATCTTGCTATGTAAATTGTACATTCTTATAATTTTACTACCTTCCCATTGATTGCTACATATCTCTACCTGACACTTTAAGACTTGTTTGCTGCCTCATACCTTAAGACTTGTTTGAGATTCAGCCAAATGGACAGTAAATAATTCACTGCCACACTTCCTGCATCTTGGAGGGAATAAAAAACCATAATGAGAGACTAACAAACAAAAATTTCCAGGAAAGTGAGAAATGGAAAATTTCACTCTAGAGGGTAGATATAAGATAAGAGTAGGGATGAGACAGGAAATTTTATTCAAAGCTACATAGAGCAAGGAGAGAAGAATGAAATTTTTGATTCAAGTTGTAAAATTATAATAATACATTCTAATAATGTTAGTCTTCCAAAATATTATAAGTAGTGTTATTTTTCCCCCTTAGAATCATTTGCTCTTACAATTCCAAGAAGACAAAAATAAGAGTTTGGAAAAATTTGAGCAGCATTACTCAATTATTTTAAAGTCTAATGGAAATGTCTTAATGATTCTTTGAATCAGGAAGGAAGGATAGAAGGTATTTAATTTGATGGAAGTGAGATTAGCAAGGAGCAATTTTATTAGAATTACACAGGCAAGAGATTGGCTAGGACTTAGGCCAGAAAGTAATTAATTGGAGAATTGAAATGCCTTTTCTTTCTTTTTTTTTTTTTAAGGCAATGAAGGCAAGCCTTTAAATCTCTTTGAATAAATACCTTTGGGTTTATTTATCAGATCTATTAATATGATAAGGCTTCATCTTGAACTTGTTCCTCCTGATCTGATAAAGTCTTTTTCATTTAGTTTGCCAATATCTTGTTATTTATAATTCATTAAACTACTGCTTTGTAAATATTAATTAACTTTTTTGAAAGCCCTAGAAAAGAGAAATAATTCTCTCTTCTAATAAAATTCATTGGCTGCTATTTTTATTCTTATTCATGCTATTGTCTTTCATTTTTGAAAAAAAAAAAAACCTAAATAAATAAGTATAGTGTTAGCATGTCTCAGAATAAAGTGGGAAGAATAAAAGGTAACAAAATGACTGGTTTTTGCTTGCTTATTGTATGAAATGAAAATTTCTCACATTTATCCTCATAATTCTAGAAGACTAAATGTTAATTTAGTATGTCCAACAGAAACTTTTTATAAAATATCTTTCCTTTTTAGCATTATGGTTTAGAAATTTGCATCTGCTTTTAAGAAGATGGAACAATATTCACCTTGAAATCTCTTCAAGATTTATACTCCTAATTTAAAAGAAGACCAAAATGAAAGTAGAAAAAAGGTAATAACTTTTAAAAATTTTATAGCTTTACAATGATTCAATAATAGTTATTCCCTTTAATTTTGAAATATATTTTAAAACAAAACCATAAATATATACAATTTGTCATTTGATAATTAAATAAATTTTAAAAACTAAAATAATGTAAGTTTTTATTAAAAATATATTTGTCAATTAGTAATATAAACATTCTTTACTCTATTAAATTAAATTAAATTTGGCCTAAAGCTTCCTTGTTAACTTTAAGCTTCTACATAGCAAACTGCAACCTAACTGATTATGTAAAAAAACTGCAACCTAATTAAGAGCATGCTCTTATAACAAATAGCTAAGCCAGCCAATCACAGCAGACAAGCTTCAGCCAATCACAGGCTGACAACTAATCATAACATGTCCATATAAGGCAAATGCTGAGCTATAACCAATCAAGCTGTTTTTACATGTCAATTCACATTTCTGTCTATAAATACTGCCCACAATGCTGGGTGGAACTCCCTGAACCTCTCTTGGTTCAGGGTGCTGCTTGATTCATGAATTGTTCTTTGTTCAAATAAAATTCACTAAATTTAATTTGTCTAAAGTTTTTCTTTTAACAACACTACATGAGAAATTCTTTTAAACCAAGATGGGCATCTTTTTATCTGCAATAGTAAAAACTCTATGGTTTTAAAATAAATTCATGGTTACTACAGAGTGTTACAGTCTGGATAAGCATATATTCCTGATTTTGGACTTAAGTCCTCAGCTTTGCTAGAGAAGCTTAGATTAGAAGTGTTTCTCTAGATGCCTGAGAGCATGGAGTGGGAGGATTAAAGTGTTCATGCATTATGCTAGTTTAACATGAAGGGTTTTTCATCTTCCACTTATGAAACTATGTATTAAGAATTGAAATTTAATGAAACATAAAAGGGCTAGGTTAATTATGAGACTTTGAGCCTATGAAAGGTCAAATAGATGCAGTAGATAAGGTCAAGCAAGCAAACAACAGATCTACACTCAATGATTAAGCTTCTTGTTATGCCTGCAAAGCACTGTGTCGGAGTTGGAAACAATGACAGAAGCACAGAACATTCTTCCCACTCTTAGAAAGCTATAAAATTGTTGAGGGAGACATTACCTATATTCATAAAGCATCAAAACTCAAAAGAGTGTACATAGCAAAAATGTATTTAAAAGGGATATTAAATAGATTTTTTCATGCATATAAGCAGCTATAAAAAATATAGCATAAAATAGCATCTTCTGAAATAAAAAGGATGTCAAAGGTAATTCCAAACTTTCACTTTAAATTATTTTTTGCATGTGTGGATTAAAAGAAAAAATTTTCTCTAGATTTTTAACACTCTCCAGTATTTTTTAGTGATGTACTTCATCATCATCAATTTGTTTTCCTTTCAATTTACTAAGGTTTATCTGGTTTTTTACTCCCTAAAGGAAAAATGAGTAGGTGCTTATGCTGTTTGGAACACTTCAACGTTGACATGGTAACTAATGGCATGAAAGAGTTAATTAATAATGTTCTCTGATGTGCCTTGTTATTCCTAAAACGTTGTTTTGGATTTAATCAGTTATGTGTCACTAAAAAATAGGGATATGTTCTGAAAAATGCATTGTTAGGAATTTCATTGTTGTGTAAACATCATAGAATGTACTCACATAAATCTGGATAGTACAGCCTGCAAAACACTTAGGCTATCTGGTAAAGCCTATTGCTCCTAGGCTACAAACCTGTACAGCATATTACTGTATTGAATATTGCAGGCAATTATAACACAATGGCAAGTAGTTATGTATCTAAACGTGTCTAAACATAGAAAAGTACAGCAAAATATGGTATTATAATCTTATGGGACACCATTCATACAGGATGTCCATGAGTGACCAAAACATTGCCATGTGGCACATGACTGTATCTCTCACTATGTGGTATCACTTATTCAAGAGATAATTTGAGAAGACTCATGCTTAAAATCTATTTAAGCAGACATGTCTAAGAGGGAAAATAATAATATAAGAAAAGGTATGATCAAGCCCAGTAGAAATAATATAGACTAATACAGACAATCAGGAAAGAAGACTTTTCAAAACGCGCCATATCATGGAATCTTTTCAAAACCTATCATATCCTCTGTGGAAATTATATTAAGAAATATCTTCAATTATATCCAGAAATATGGTGAGACTTTGGATCTGTCTCTCTCTCTCTCTCTTTCTGTATCCAGTATATAACATTTGGTTTGTTGTATGGTTCACTTTCAAACAACCCCTGAAATAGGGAAAAGGTTAAAATAATAGCATTTTATTGGAGAATAAAAAGGTGATTTGAATGCTTTCCTTTGCTGGCTTTCAGTGAAAACTAAATTCTGTCGAAAAACATCTATGAAGAAGGCTATTCTTTGGAAAACAAATGTTTATGAGGAACATACAAAAAAATTTTTTTTAAATCCTATTCCATCCATAAAATTAGGTATGGAACCAAGGATACAATGAAAATGAACCTCTTCTGTGTTCTTGTATCCTTGCAGTCAAGTCTTTAATTTTGTTTCCTATGATGAGAGGCAATAGCGGGCAAGAATATCAACTGTCTTTAGCATTTAGTGTGAATTTAACAGGGAGTCAAGAAAGTCTTTTCAGAGAGGTATGTTTTTTTGGACTAGAATAATTTTACCCACCTTGATCATCCAACTGTTCAATATGTTGAAACACAATTAACTTTCAATTTCTTCAACATTTTAAATGTTTATTCAGAAGGTAAAAATATCATATTAATCGTAAGGATTTGTTTTACTTTGGAGCCAGATTGCTTGGCTTTAAATCCCAGCTATGCTACA
The DNA here is from genome assembly GCA_963574695.1 of Propithecus perrieri. NCBI lineage: Eukaryota > Metazoa > Chordata > Mammalia > Primates > Indriidae > Propithecus > Propithecus perrieri. Next base: position 9,646 of record CAUYRB010051858.1, on the reverse strand, counting down.
CTATATTTTGTGAGCTTAGGCAATTTTTCTAAGTATGTGACTGAAATATGAAGATAGAATAATAATAGCTATAAAACAGAATTTTCTATTTGTTCCATTTGTCTATAATTGCACTATTACCAATATATACAAATAACTACACATTCATATTAAATTTTTATATTTGGAAAGCCATAACTTCTCCCTATTCTACTTTCTCAGAAGGCTCTGTTATTTTTTAGTTCTTAGTTCTTTCATTTAAATTTTAAAATCAGCTTATCAAGTTCCAAAAAATTCTTTCTTTGTGATTTTTAAAATTAATATTACGTAGGTACTTTGTTTATCTCAAGTGAAGTTTTTGGCCTCAGTGTCTAATTTTCCTGATTTTAATAAAGGCATGCCAGGTTTTCATTGTTGTATTCTTTCTATCCTTTAACTTTCTTTATATTCTGTGTGTATTTTGTATAAGCAAAATAAGCTGAATTGACTCATTTATGTTTCCCATCTTTCTTTAAAAATCACGATGTATATTTTCAATATATCTTTGCAATTCTCTATAAGGTTTTATACTTTAAAAATAATTATCATACATATATCTGTGTGTGTGTGTGTAAAGTTATATTTTCTAACTAATCATTGCAGATGTTTAGAACTACAATTCAATTGATTTTGGTATATTTATTTTTAAAACCCAGTGACCTTACTGCTGTTATTATTTTATTTATATTTTGAGCTTTTGGGGCATATTTTACGAACAAAATCATGCCATCTGAAAAACATGATATTTGAGTTTCATTCCTTAGGCCAATTTATAACTTCAAGGAACCTGATGCTGAAGTCAGACAAAAAATACTGAAGACTTCAGAATGGGATAAGTTGGTTAGTCAAATAATTGAATAAAGATCACACAGTAGATAGTATTAAAAAACTTGGTTGTTCATCCACAACATATAGCCTTAAATTTTCCCTTAATATAAGGAACTAAATAAAAACACATTTATAAAAGTTTTAATAAAATAAAGAATATATTTTAATTAAAATATAATTGAAAATATCTATTGTTTCATCAAGATAGCTCTCAGAGTCCTAGGTGGTTAGATTTTTATGAGAAAAATAGTACTGTTCAAATATTATACAACATATAATGCAGGGAAGAATTCTAACCTAAAATATATCTGTTCCTACTAATCAATAAAAATAAGACAGTAATCTCATAGGAAAAAATTTGGAAAAAAGATATGAAGAATCAATGCAAAAATAATTGTACAAATGGCAATTATAGTTATTAAAGTTGTACAAATTCACTAGTAAATAGAAAATTAGAATTTCTTAATGAAATATCATTATTCACCCATCAGACTAGCAAATATTAAAATTATTGATTAGTTTTAGAGAAGATGTTGAAATTTTAGTCTCATACAAAATTACACCAGTGTGCAGTGTTGCAATTTTTGAGGCCATATTACAATACCTATCTAAATTTAATAGGGTATATCATTTGAGACAGCACTGTCACTTTTGACATCTCTCCTTCAGAAATATCCACATGCACAAAAAATTCATGTATTAACAGGTTTGTTGCAGCACCAAGTGATTACAATGGTATGTACATGCCATTTAATACTATGTAACCATTACAAAATAAGCAAGTCGATTTATGAACTTGCTTAATATATCTCTGAGATATATTGCCAAAATAGGTCAGGATGTATTTTACATCCATAGAGTGGAATACTACTCAACAACAGAGAGGAATAAACTATTCATGTTCTCCACAACATACATGAATCTTATAATTGTAGCTGAATGAAAGAAGCCAGACAAAAAAGAGCACATATTATATGATGCATTTATATAAATGTCCAGAAATGTTAATTAACCTATAATGAAAGAAGATAGATTAATGGTCCTCTGGGGAAGTGGGTGGAGAGAGAGAAAGCTTCAAAGGGACAAGGGAAAATTTTAAGGCTGATGGAAATTTTTATTATTTCCATTATGGCATGTACATATTGATCAAATTGTACTCAGTAAATGTGTGTGGTTCGTATACTTTAACTGTACCTCAGTAAGAATGAAAATCAAAAATGCCTTGAGAAACCAAACACTTTAGGATGTTTAAATTTAGGTCCTTTCCTGGCCCCATTCCAGGATACGAAACTTCATCGTGTAGGAAGACTAGACCAAGGTATCTACTTCATTTGAAAAATTGTATCATGGATCACATATAGCCTATGGCTAACTAAAACTACAGCTGACCATTGGAAGACCTGACATCATCTGACAAAATGCATAATAATCAGACCTTGGTGGTAGGAGAGTTAGTTTTTCAAAGCCACACAGAAGCATTATCATTTATCATTGTAGGAAAGCATGAATGGGGTCTTAACTGGTTACAAATAACTCTTGGTCGGAATAGGTGATATTAGTAGTCCTGTTATCAGATTGGGTGGAAATGGTCAAACTATAAAATAGCTCACATCAAAGAAATAATTGAATTTAATTATTATTTGATGAGACTTCTAAATTTGCTAGATTCATTTACTAGCGTAGATCAAGACTTTACAATATTATCATTATTCAAACTCTTTTGTGGCTTCCAAACTTTTTCAAAGCAATAGACCCTTTAATCAAGCAAAATCTCACTCAAAACACTGACCTCAATCACCACCCTTGCTGTAGATAAAAGCAGAACCTTATAACTATATATTATTATTATTAATTTTTTTTTGAGACAGAGTCTGGCTCTGGAGCCCTGGTTAGAGTGCCGTGGCGTCAGCCTAGCTCACAGCAACCTCAAACTCCTGGGCTTGAGCTATCCTCCTGCCTCAGCCTCCCGAGTAGCTGGGACTACAGGCATGCACCACCATGCCCGGCTAATTTTTTCTATATATATATTTTTAGTTGTCCAGATAATTTCCTTCTATTTTTAGTAGAGACGGGGTCTCACTCTTGGGCAGGCTGGTCTCAAACTCCTGACCTTGAGCGATCCACCCACCTCGGCCTCCCAGAGTGCTAGGATTACAGGCCTGAGCCACCGCGCCCGGCCCAGCATTACTTTTAATTAATGTTAATAGATCCATCAGTCCCCAAAATATCTGTGATATCAGATTTAACAAACCTAAATTCTAAAGTAGGTCAGTAGGTTATCAGGTTAGAAAAAAATATATTGCAGTTTCAATGCTTTAAACTCAATTTAAAGCACTGAACTTAACTTAAAAATTATTAAGTAGGTGAAATTAAGGTTTTTTTCCCACTAAAATAAGTTAATAGTACATAGGAAAATAGTGTCCGTTATTCATGTTTTTCTTCTCTGAAAAGGATTAACATGTACTATATTAGCCTCCTTATGTATATCTAGGACTCTAGATTCTGTAGGTGTGATTAACATTAAGGATCTTGAAATGGGGAGAGTATCCTGGATTATCCAGGTGGGTCCAAAGTAATCACATGAGTTCTTAAAAACAAAGGACTTTTCCTGGCTGTGGTCAGGGATACCAGACAGAAGGGTAAAAAAGATGCTAAGTTGCTGGCTTTGAAGGTGAAAGAAGCTGGCATCAAGCCAAGAAATGCAGGCAGCTTCTAGAAGCCTCAAAACACAAAGAAGCAGAATCTGCCCTGAAGCCTTCAGAGAGGAACGCAGCCCCTGATTTTAGCTCAGTGAGACCCCCTGTTGGACTTCTGAGCTACAAAACTAAAACAACAAATTTGTGTTGCTTGAATCTTTTAAATTTCTGGTAATTTATATGGCAGCAACAGAAAATTAATATACAATCTGCTCTTGACAAATATGCCTCTCAGAAACCTCTCCCTCTCAACATTTACAATAATACGCCTAGGAGACCATCAACACTAATCAATCCATCATGCCCTACATTCCCTTTATACCGGTCCCCAGAAGCCCAGCGCTCCCAGGTCATGCTCCATCCCTGCACTCTCATCTGTATATACTCTCTGTATCCCCACACTGACCCCTTTGCTCTTCCTTCCTCAATTTCCAAAATTCCTTCATTGTGTCTTCCGGAACTCGTGGTATAAATCATCATCAAAATACCCTATTTCCTCAGTATTGCTGCACTCTCTCTGTACCCTTCTTGCACCAACTGAAATGTCACTCTCTCCTAGAATTCTGCTCTAGCTCCAGACCTTTGAAATAACAGCTGTTTTCTCTTCCACATCTCAGATGATCAGGCCCTGGAGGTGGGGTAGGCTTCCTTGTTCCTCACTGCCATTTCTGAATTTTTCTCCTTTCTCTGCTCCCTAAAACCCCCAGGTTTGAATCTCATGCCACCAGACTATTATCACAGCTATTATATGTTGCAGTCATTCACAACCCCCCAGGACAAGCTCCCTCACTCTACGGGGGGCGCTACCTTCTCCAATGCCTCTTTTGTCACAGTTTTGGGTTTCAGTATACACAAAATGATTCCCTTGATATCCTGGCCTGTCAGTTCCCTGATCTCCTCCTCTGCAACAATTTTGTGCTCCACCCTCCCTCCCACTCATTGCCCTAGAGTTACTCTAGAACTCACCGTTACCAGTAATCATACACTCCTCCATATTCTCAGTTTTAAACACCTTACCATTCCTTTTCTCTCTCACACAAGCTGGGATAGCATGTGATCTACTTGGTGCAAAAAGACAGAAACATTAGCTTTTTTAAAAAAAACTGGCAATATAGCTTTAATTTATTAATGTTTGGTCTTTAAAGGGGCGGAAAAACCTGTCTCAGCTTCTTGATCCTTGCTGGGCCCTCAGTTTCTCATCCCAGTAAAGGCACGAAGGGCAAAGCAAGTTTATGTAAGATGATCAGGAAAACCAAATATAGTGACAGTCTGTAATTGGTTAGGTTATTCACCATCCTCTATCAGAAATGTTTCATTCTTTTCCATGTTTGTATAAACTCCAGCCTTCCTTTCTGTCACTGAGTCCTTTGTACATTTATCAGACAGACAAGCCATTTCAGGAGCCATTCCATGGCAGAATGGAATGATCAATTATGACTATAATTTAGCTCAAGCTGTGCTGACAACAGAAACTTCTTAGCCAGGCGTGGTGGCTCACACCTGTAATCCCAGCACTCTGGGAGGCCGAGGCAAAAGGATCGCTTGATGCCAGGAGTTGAAGACCAGCCTGAGCCCTGAGCAAAAGTGAGACCCCATCTCTACTAAAAATAGAAAAAATTAGCTGGGCGTGGTGGCACGTGCCTGTAGTGCCAGCTACTCGGGAGGCTGAGGTAGGAGGATCGCTTGAGCCCAGGAGTTTGAGGTTGCTGTGAGCTAGGCTGATGCCACGGCACTCTAGCCCAAGCAACAGAGCAAGATTCTGTCTCAAAACAAAAACAAACAAAAACAACAACAAAAAACCTTCTTAAAATTCCAATTTATAGTATTCACTAATATAGGCACGTGTAATGCAAATAATAAAGAACTTTTTGAGGCAAAACCAATGCTTCTGAAGATTACTTATTTTATCACAAATTCTCCTTTCTAGCTTTAGTCTACTTCTCCAGCCTCACCTCCCATTCTACCATCACTGTACGTGTATTCCCTACTCTCTAGTTATGCCCATTACGTCACCATTGCTATCAAGTAGAAAATAAAGCCCCCCGGGCAAACAAAGGCCTGCTCATCAGTGCCCAACACATTATCAACATAAATGTCTCTCATTTTTTTTTTTTAGACTCAGGGTCTGGCTCTGTCACCTAGGCTCAAGTACAATGGTGTGATCACAGCTCGCTGCAGCCTTGAAGTCTCGTGTTCAAGAGATCCTCCTGCCTCCGCCTTCTAAGTACCTGGGACTACAGGCGTGCACCATTGTGCATCCCACTAATTTTTATTATTTTTTTTAGAGAGGAAGTGTCACCATGTTGCCCAGGCTGGTCTTGAACTCTTGGGCTCAAGTGATCCTCCCACTTCAGCCTCTCACGTTGCTAGGATTACAGGCACAAGCCACTCTTCCCAGCTCATAAACGTCTTCTTAATATAATAAACTGGAATTGACCTTCACAGTAAATCACGTTATCATTCACATCAATACGCAACTAATCACTATATAAACTGTCGGTACTAAAAAACTAAATCGAAGTACTATGTATTAATTTCCTATGACTGCTGTAACAAATTACCACCAATTTAATGGATTAAAAGAACACAACTTTATTGCCTCACAGTTCTGTGGGTCAGAGTACAACACAGGTCTCACTGGGCTAAAGCCGAAGCGTTGGCAGGGCTGCGCGCTCTTCTGCAAGCTCTCACAGAGAATCTGTTTCCTTGCCTTTTCAAGCTTCTAGAGGCCGCCCACGCTCCTTAGCTCATCACTCCTCCTACTCTATCTTCAAGCCAGCACGAGGTCAAGTCCTTCTCAGGCTGCCATCTATTCTGCCTCCCTCTTCTCTCAGAAAGACCTTGGTAATTACATTGAGCCCACCCAGATAATACAGGATAATCTCCCTATTTTAAGGTTGATTAACGACATTAATTATTCCTTGCCATGTACTCAACACAGTCACAGGTTCTGAGAATCAGGACATGAACATCTTTGTTATTCTGCCTACCATATATCACGTATCAAGAAGTCTCCTTTGGTAAAGATGAAATTAAATATTTGGGGGAAAGATGAAACGTCAAACAATAATTTGATCTATTAATAGATAAAAGACTACACTCCCATGCCAGTAACTTCTAAACTCTTATCTGTCTTTCCCTTTCATGTTTCTTCAAGGGAATTGAAAAATAAACTGGATAATTCAGGCTGAATGAGATCAACTTCAATAAAAGTCTAACTTTATTGCTGTATGGTAGCAACAGGCTCTATGAATGTTCTTTGGAATGGCAAAATATGTTAGTATACTTTTGTTTTCCTTATTTGTTGTTGTTGGGATGCCCTGCGGAAGGCAGAACAACAGCCTCCATTTATTATATGGATTATATCCATTGTATGTCCATTATATTTTATCCAATTCCCAACTAATTTTCGCCTAATGGCTTTAGTAGGCACGATAGATCATTATCTCGATTCGTTATTTCATTAGGACTTGCACTGTGTTGAGTTTCTAAGCCTAACATTGTCCAGCGTTTCTTAACCATAACTCTTCTAAAGATAAGCTTTCCCTCTTAACTATTTGGTAATCCTGGCATATAATCTGTACAGAAAAAGATAAATAAATGGTTGGCATTTTTCTTTTCATTTACTAATTATTTTAAGAATAGTGAATTGGTGTCTATGAGGGTTTTTTAAAAGAATTATGAATTCTTGGATTCTTACATATTTGTGTATTTCAATCTACTGCAATCATTACCCTTTTTAAAACCTATTTTTACGGGAAATTATAAAGTAAAAAGAATAAAATAATTAATCCTACATATCCATCATTCAGTTTCAACAATTATCAACACACAGCTAATCTTCATCTATTCTGCCCCTTCCCACTCCTCTTCATCCCTTTGGATTATTAGAAGCAAATCTCGAATACTATATCATGTAATCCATAAATAGGCTAGTAAGATGTATAAATTACAAGGACTTTTAAAAAACATAACCACAACATCACACCCTAAGAAGTTTTCTAAAGATGTATAAGAATTGTACACACAAAATAAAACACTCTGAGAGAAATTATAAAAATGTCTAAATATCTGGAGGTATACAACCTCATTAATGTATTAGAAGTCTCATATTGAAAGATGTCCAATATATCCAAATTGATCTATAGACTCTATATTAAACTAGTCAAAATCCCAGCAGGTTTGGGCAGGGGGGAAGGCATTGCTGACAAGCTAAGTGCAAAATTTTTACTAAAATTCAAAGGACCAAGAAAAACGAAGGCCATTTTGAAGAAAAAAGTTAGAGGATTTAAACTATCAGATATTAAGACTAATTATAAAGCTACAATAATTAAAAGAGTATAGCACTGGCACAAGACCAATGGAACAGAATACAGTCCAAAAATAAATTTATGAATAAACAGCCACCTGAATTACAACAAAAGCACTATTGCATTGTAGTAAAGAAAGGACAGTCTTTCAATAAATATTAACACTACGTAACTGGATTTCTATATGGAAAATAAAATGAACCATGAAGCCTACCAGATACTATTCATAAACCTAAATGCAACAGTTAAAACAGTCAAATTGATAAAAGAAAACAGAAGAATATCTTCTTGGCAAAGATTTCTTACACAAAACACAAAAGCACTAACCATAGAAAAATAATTTGATAAAACAGACTTTATTAAAATTAAGAAAATATCTTAATCAAGACACACTATTAAAAGAGTGAAGAAGCAAGTCAAACACTAGGAAAGATATCGTTAACACTTAATCCAACAAACAACTGAAATGATCTATTTCCAGGGTAATCAAGAACCCAATAGAAAAATGGGCAAAAGACAGGCATTTCTCAAAAAAGGATATTCAAATGGTCAACAGACATTTGAAAATGTGCTAAACTTTTAAGTCATGCGGGAATTATGAATAAAAACTACAATACATTTTCACTACATATGTACCAAGAGAGCTAAAATTTAATTTAAAACACTAATAATTTCAAGTGTCGGTGAGGATGTGGAGCAATGAGAACTCTTGAACACTGCTGATGAAAGTGTAAACTGATTTAACTGCTTTGGAAAATTAGGAGAATCTACTAAAGCTAAATAGCCAAATACCCTATGACCCAGCAATTTCACTCTCAGGTGTTTACCAAATAGAAATGTGTATACATATGGACGAAAAGACAGGCTCAAGAATGTTCTTGCAGTATTCTTCATAATAGCCAAAAACTGGAAACAACCCAAATGTTCATCACAGAATGGATAAATTGTGACATATCCATACAATGAGGTGTTTCACACCAATGAAAGATGAACTACTGCCACAAGCATCAACATGGATAACTCAAGATTAAAAAAAAGCTAGACGCAGAATTCAAAAATAAACGATACTGAATGAACAGTGAATAAAGTCACATCACAGCAACAGTTACCTTTGGAAGTGTGTAATAACGGTCAGGGGGCATGAAGGAGGCTCCTGGGTTGATGAAAATGTCCTATGTCTTGTTCTTGATAATGGTTAAACAGGTGTTGACTTCATAAAAATTCATCAAAATGACACTCAGGATGTATGTACTTTATAATATGTGTGTTATAATTCAACAGAAGAGTAAAAAAAAAAGTTAACAATACCATATGAGTCCCTTGATTTTTTTAAAATTTTGTTGTTGTTGTTGTTACATCACTTGTCCATAAAATTTAAAAGTCTAGTAAAGCTGAGTTCCTACAGATCAGTCTACCTCTTACTTGGGTGGTAAAGGTCATATTTACTTCCTTCTCAACAATATTACTGAAGAATTGTCTTGGTATGTGGATCCTTTCAACATCATGAGGGCAACAGAAAGTCTAGTTTGAAGCTAAAGCTATCCACTACACACAAACTAGAAAATTCTAACATGGCAGATTTTCTTCATGTAAATATAAATGATAGATTTTTCTACATTAAGTTCCAGATCACTAATTTCCACAGTATCTATTTGGCAAAAAGAGGTTAAAAAAATTTGAGAATTTTGAAGCTTAGTATCTAAGCCTAGTTTTAGCTAGAATTGAAAACACTCAACAAATCAAGGCAATGTGTCACCATAAGGTTGTTATGAGAATGAAGTAAATTATTAAAAT